>JANUFV010187856.1:0-12553 GCA_024757865.1 Epizoanthus scotinus | reverse complement strand
TTAAAATATCTTAAAAGTCGAGATTATTAGGATCTATTAACTCGCGATCGCGAGTTATAAGTCGCGATCGCGAGTTATAAGTCGCGATCGCGAGTTAGCTAAGTCGCAATTTAAAAAAAAGGTAGAATGTAGTATGTCCTCTATGGGCCACAGTACTATTGGCATAGTTCAAATGATAATTTCATAATCCCTGAGGCATTAACTCGCATGTTAGTATCAAAATATTATATTTATCTTCATCATAGATATAAAGTCTATCTAAACTTAAATATTTTTCATATATTAAGAGGATATTTTTGACAGAATCTAGCAGTCAGCGCCCAAAACCCCAAACTGAGTATGTGACGCGGTAAGGTCGTCAACTGTTCAGTTGATGCAAACGGCCGCTAGTACTGTCAGTACTGCGTTGTAGGTTTTTAACTGTTCCTTAAAAAAATATCGATTAATGAATGCAGCCTAATACATAACGACAATAATAATTAATAGTTGTCTTAAAAGTACACATTTTCACACGTCGCGAGTGAACTACATGCAGTATGTACGTTTACTTGTTCTTTATGTAGAACTGTTACTGTTGTTATTTGCGCGTCACGAGTACAGCAGATGAGTATTATAGCTTAGTGTATAACTGAAAACAATTATAGGCGTGATACAAAACACACTGTACCCCCCCCCCCCCTTAGGGAGACTTTGTTTGTTCGCATACGTAAAGGTCACTGAAACAAGCAAGAAGAGGTTAAGCGATAAAATGTTACATGAAAATTGAAAGGGAATGAAAAAGAAGAACAGTTTGATTTGTTTTAATGCAGAAAGCGGCAGATAGGTTGGCTTTCTGTGTGCGCTTATCAGCTAATTGAATGTATTTTCATATTACTACTGCCGCTGCAATGTATTTTGCTCTATGGCGGTGATTTGAAATTTGCTGTCTGTCTTATTCGATATAATCTAACATGTTACTATCAGGATAGCACTAATAGTGTTTTATGGTCTACTAAACATAACTAAATAAAATCTTGGATAACTAGCTCCGATAATTAGATGTGAGCTGGGTTCGGTATTTGTCTCTGAAATGTCAAATGCGCTATTAAACTAATCCTATATATACGGTGGAATGGTACAGTATGAATTTATAACATTATGGGATAAACGTCTTGCCAGCTGGAATAAATAATTTGAACAGCTCTTCTAATGAAACCGGATCATGTTACGTTTCAGCAAAACCGGATTAAACCGTGGTATTTATAATAATAAACAAACTCAACTCCTCATCCTTTAATAGCGTCTGAGATTCAGTCTCATTCGGACAGCATAAATTATATAGAATTGTTTGGAGGTTGAGAAGTTTTGTGGCCATTCTTTTCTGCTTTATCAAAACAAAAGCGTGTAGAACTCAAGTCATGATATGAAGCAGGACACACAATCGAACAAGTCTTGGTGCAATGACGAACGGAGTGGACCGTGCAAGTCTTTCTCGATTCTGTCTTGTATAGCGATTGTTGGCTGTCTAGCCCTACTGGCCAGATTGGAACTCGTACAACATGGAAATGTTGCGCACTTCAATTCACTTGCGAATAAATTGAAGGAACTGGAGGATGGGAAGCTAAGTGAAGGTAGCTTACTTATTGTTTTTGTCAATTGTGTACTGCAATGTATTTTGTTCCAGATATTTTTGTTGATCAGTTGTTTGTTTTTTAAGTTGTTGTCTTTCCATAGAGACAATGATTGTCGTTTGCAGTATTTTTTTCCCTATGTTTGGAACCTTTTTTGTTATCATATTAATGTTTACTAACAAATGACCAATAATCTTATCACAAATTGTCAACTGATTTACAAAGGAGTCGAAAGGTTATCTTTAGACATCTGGTAACGTTTAAAAGGTAATTTCATAATCCCCGAGGCATCATTTCGCATGTTAGTATCAAAATATTATATTTATCTTCATCATGGATAAAAAGTCGATCTAAAATTAAACCTTTTTTCATACATTAAGAGGTGATTTTATGCAGAATCGAGCTGTCAGTGCCCAACACCCCAAAATGGAGTATGTGACGTTATCGACGCGGCTAGGTCAACATCTATTCAGCTGAGGCAAACGGCCGCTATTACTGTCTGTACTGCGTTGTAGATTTTCAACTCGAATGCATTACTAATCATAGAGTACTAGAAGTCAAGTTTTGGCTCTGATGCTTACAAGGTCTAAAATGATTATAGCGATGTGAAAATCAGCTGTTTATAGGCTTGAACTTTTGAGCTGTTTCTTATAACTGAAACCGTCGTCGGCTTGAGCTGTTCATTCAAAACATTGTTATCCACCGTGACAGTGTCACTATATTTATTTACTATTATATATACCAACATAATGTTGTGTTTGTCGAACACACACTGAGTCGGACACAGGCTATAATTTGTGCTTTCCCAAGTTACGTTAAACCAAAGACAAAGAGAATAATTACAGACAAATCACAACAGTTGTTTTTAAATGTAAACAATCATAACTAAATCCAGCAATCTGTTTGTACTATATTCTATTAATAAAATGCATTTAGTGTTCCAAGCACGTTGAGTTTGAAAGATTGACAATGTGAAATGTTGTAACTTTATATGTACAAGTTTGCAATTATATAAGATTGGCAGTTTGTTCTTCGATTTTCTGTCTTATTTATTATAATCTAACATGTCACTTCACTGAACCAGATAGCACTAATAGCGTTTTATGGTGTATTTTCAAAACAACTAAGTGACATTTTGGATAAATAGCTCCGATAATTAGACGTGAGGGTTTGGTATTTGTTTCTGAAATGTCAAATGAATTATTAAACTAATCCTACCGTGGCATTGTGCAATATAAATTTATAACATTATGGGATAAACGTCTTGGCAGCTGGAATAAATAATTTGAGCAACTCCTCGAATGAGTTACGTTCCAGCAAGACCGGATTCAACCGTGGTATTGACTTGATAATTGAACTGCTCATCCGCAGTGACTGAGATTCAGTCGCATTCGTACAGCATAAATTATATAGAATTGTTTGGAGGTTGATAGATTTTTTAGACATTCTTTCATGCTTTATCAAAAACGGATAGTTGTTCAGATATTTTGTTGATCAGTTGTTGTTTTTTCTAGTTGTTGTCTTCCAATAGACACACGAGACTTTGAGTATTGTTTCCAGTATCTTTTTTGCTATGTTTGGAACCTTTTTTATTACCGTACTTTTCTTTACATTTCCGGTATCTCAAATGTGTACCAAAACGATTACTAACAAATGACAATCAATCTGATCACAAATTGTCAACTAATTTACAAAGGAGTTGAAAGGTTATCTAACAGACTTCTAGTAACGTTTAAAATGTAATTTCATAATCCCCGAGGCATCATGATCGTCTCACATGTTAGTATCAAAATATTATATTTATCTTCATCATAGATATAAAGTCGATCTTTTTTCGTATATTGAGAGGATATTTTTTACAGAATCGAGCAGTCAGCGCCCAAAACCACAAAACTGAGTATGTGACGTTATCGACGCGGCTAGGTCAGCATATATTCAGCTGATGCAAACGGCCGCTATTACTGTCTGTACTGCGTTGTAGATTTTCAACTGGAATGCATTACTAATCATACAGTACTAGCAGTGAAGTTTGAGTTCTGATGCTTAAAAAGGTCTAAAATGATTATAGCGATGTGCGAATCAGCTGTTTATAGGCTTCAATAAGAAATTTTGAGCTGTTTCTTACAACTGGAGCCGTCGTCGGCTTGAGCTGTTCATTCAAAACAATATTGTTGTCCACCGTGACAGTGTCACTATTTTTATTTACTATTATATATACTATATACATAATGTTGTGTTTGTCGAACACGCACTGAGTCGGACACAAGCTATAATTTGTTCTTTCCCAAGTTACGTTAAACCAAAGGCCAAGAGAATAATTACAGAAAAATTACAACAGTTGTTTTCACATGTAGACAATCATAACTAAATCCAGCAAACTGTACTATATTATATTAGTAAAATGCATTTAATGTTTCAAGCACGTTGAGTTTGAAGGATTGTTAATGTGAAATGTTATAACTTTATATGACCAAGTTTGCAAATATATAAGATTGGCAGTTTGTAGAATGTCTGATGTTGGAACAAATTTGCAAAAGGAAAAGCAAACTGGAAACTATTTATGCTTAATTTGTTTTTATTTTTGATGAGGATGAAACTTTACTAACATATTTTACCTGTTTTACTAATTTTCCAGGACAGTATAGGTGTCCACTTTATTTTGCTACTTTTACATATTTTAGAAGTTCTTATATGTACACAGAGAGGTACAAAACTGCAAAATATGATAAACTAAAAAGTGTGCAAACACACCAAAATGTAATGGGGTAGACACCAAAACGTCTTGGCAGCTGGAATCAATAATTTGAACAGCTCCTCGAATGAATTAGGTTCATGTTACGTTTCAGCAAGACCGGATTCAACCGTGGCATTGACTCGATGAACAGACTCAACACCTCATCTTCGGCGTCTAAGATTCAGTCTCAGTCTGACAGCACAAAGTATATAGAATTTTCTGTTAAGTTTGGATTCTTTCAGTTCCTGTATTTTCTTTACATTTCCGTTATCTTAAATGTGTACCCAGGAAAAGTACTAACAAATAACTAATAACCTTATCACTGATTTACAAAATAGTGAAACGTTTATCTAATATTACTGGTAACGTTGAAAAGGTAACTCCAAAATCTCCGAAGCATCGATCAACAACAACAACAACAACAACAACAACAACAACAATATACGGTTATTCACCTCATTTATTAATAATAAAGTACAATTTTTGGTTGAGAAATAGATAGGTGCTGATTACCTGGAATAACCATCGGGGCTATACGAGCCAGGCAACCAAGATACCTCACATGCGTGTATAAAAATATTATATATTTTTAGATATTGTTGGCTTTCGTAGGAATGTCTATTAGAAATTATAAGGCAAGTTTCCATCACCACCTGAACACTAATTGTTCTGTGCTTTCCTTCCTTCTTCTTCAGTTATAGAAATCAGAATTTTACAGCTCTTTTCGTAGAAATCTTAAAGTGTTTTTGGTTGATGCTAATGTTAGTTTACAATAACAATTGCAATTTATTGAAAAGCTCGCTCAGTGATCTTTCATACTCAGATGTGTATGTTAATCTTGCGTTATCAGTGTAATTCATACTTGAAACATTTCAAGCAGTTTATGTTCCAAGTGATATTTCAGCAGTTTTATGCATGTGTCACCCGATGTTAATTATAGCTAAGTGCCTCAATTACGGCCTCTTTTAAATATAAGTGAGATTTTAAATAAATAGCTCCAAGAATCGAACTTGAGGGTTTGGTTTTGGTCTCTGAAAAGGCTAATGGGTTATTAAACGAATCTTATAATATCAGTTTGTGATACTATGGGATAACTATTGTCACATCTGGAAAATACAAATTTAAACAGTTACTCGAATGAAATATGATTATGTTACGTTGCAACCGACCTGACTTAACCGTGGTACTGACCTGACGTCTCAAATTTAGTCTCAGTCTGACAGCATACATTCTAAAGAACTGCTTAAATCTTGACAGCTATTCTAATGAATTAGGTTCATGTTACGTTTCAGCAAAAATGGATTCCACCGTGGTATTGACTCTATGAACAAACTTAACTCCTTGTTCTTAGCGTCTTATTCACTCTCAGTCTCACAGCATCAATTCTATAGAATTGTTTTGAGGTTGAGAGGTTTTGTGGCCTTTTTTTCCCAATTTATCAAAACAAAAACGTGTAGACGTTAATGTCATGATATGAAGGAGGACACACAATCGAACAAGTCTTGGTGCAATGACGAACGGAGTGGACCGTGCAAGTCTTCCTCGATTCTGTCTTGTGTAGCGATTGTTGGTTGTCTAGCCCTACTGGCCAGATTGGAACTCGTACAACATGGAAATGTTGCGCACTTCAATTCACTTGAGAATAAATTGAAGGAACTGGAGGATGGGAAGCTAAGTGAAGGTAGCATACTTATTGTTTTTGTCAAAGTTGCACTGCAATGTATATTGTTTCAGGTATTTTGTTGATCAGTTGTTTGTTCTTTTAGTTGTTGTCTTCCAATAGAGAGAAATTATTGTCGTTTCCATTATCTTTTTTGCTATGTTTGGAACCCTTTTTGTGTTAGCGTATTTTTCAAAAATGATTACTAACAAATGACAAATAATTGACAAATTGTCAACTGATTTACAAAGGAGTCGAAAAGTTATCTTTTGACTACTGGTAACGTTTAAAAAATGATTTTACAATCTCCGAGGCATTATCTCACATGTTAGTATCAAAATATTATATTTATCTTCATCGTGGATATGAAGTCTATCTAAAATTAAACCTTTTTGTATATATTAAGAGGATATTTCGTACAGAATCGAGCAATAAGCAACCAAAACCTATTTACGTGGCTAGGTAATCAACTGTTCAGCTGATGCAAACGGTCACTATTACTGTCAAAATAAAAATTACAGAAAAATTACAACAGTTGTTTTCACATGTAAACAATCATAACTAAATCCAGCAAACTGTACTATATTTTATAAGTAAAATGCATTTAGTGTTGCACTGAGCATGCACGTGCAAGCACATTGAGTTTGAAGGTTTGACAATGTGAAATATTATAACTTTATATGTACAAGTTTGCAAATATATAAGATTGGCATTTTGTAGATTGTCTGTTATCAGCATGTGATTTAATTTGGAACCATTTTGTCAAAGGAAAAGCAAACTGGAAACTATTGATGCTTAAGTTATTTTTTTATTTATGATGAGGATGAAACTTTACTAACATACCTGTTTTACTAAGGTTCTTGCACAGTATAGCGGTCCACTTTATTTTGCTACTTTAACATATTTGAAAAGCTCTTATATGTACACAGAGAGGTACAAAACTGAAAAAGATGATAAACTAAAAGGTGTGCAAACACACCGAAGCTGGAATAAATAATTTGAACAGCTCCTCGAATAAAATAGGTTCATGTTACGTTTCAGCAAGACAGGATTCAGCCGTGGCATTGACTCGATGAAAAAAAGTAATTCCTCATCCTTAGAGTCTAAGATTCAGTCTCAGTCTGACTGCATAAATTATATATAATTTTCTGCAAGGTTTGGATCCTTTTAGTTCCCGTATTTTTCTTTACGTTTCCGTTATATTAAATGTGTACCAATGAAAATTACTGACAAAAAGCGAATAACCTTATCACAAATTGCCAACTGGTTTACAAAGGAGTGAAATGTTTATCTCAATAATACTGTTGTCGGTGCAAAGGTAACTCCAAACTGCCCGAACCATTGATCATCTCACATGCGAGTATTAAAATAGTCTATTTATCTTCATCATGAATGCAAAGTATATCTTACATTAAACCCTTTTCCAAAGTTAGATATTGTTGGCCTTCTTAGAAATGTCTATTATAATTTATAAGGCAAGTTTCTAACCCCACCTGAACACTTAATTGTTCTGTGTTTTCTTTCTTTCTTCTTCAGTTATAAAAATCAGAATTTTACCGCTCCTTTCTTGGAAATCTTTTAAAAATTGTTTTTGGTTGATGCTAATTATATTAGTTTACAATAACAATTACAATTTATTGAAAAGTTCACTCAGTGATCTTTCATACTCACATGTGTATATTAGTAATATTGCGTTATCAGTGTAATTCATACTTGAAACATTTCAAGCTGTTTGTACTCCAAGTGATATTTCTGTTGTTTTATGCATGTACCAGCAGATGTTACTGATTATAGCTAGCTGAGTGCCTCAATTATAGCTTCTTTTAAATATAAGTAAGATTTTAAATAAATAGCTCCAAGAATTGGAGGGTTTGGTTTTGGTGTCTGAAAAGGCGAATTTGTTATTTTTTACTATTCTTTACTATGGGATAAATAGGACAGTGCTTAAGTGGTTTCAATCATATCTCACCAACATAACTCAGCAAGGTATTATTAAGGATTATCTGTCTTCTGACAAACAAATGTTGTCTGGCGTTCCTCAGGGATCTGTACTTGGACCTCCCAAATATCTTGATCGTGAAAATTGCGAGACGCTAGCTAAGTCGCTAACATGCGTTCGTTACTTCGAAATTAGACTCTTGCAATAGTCTTCTTATTGGCCTTACTGACTCCGAAATTGACAAACTGCAGCGCGTTCTGAACTCTGCTGCAAGACTTATCATGGGAACAATAAAGCGTGATCACATTACTCCTGTGCTATACCACCTTCACTGGCTACCAATCAGATGTACAATAGATTTTAAGATTCTACTGATCACTTATAAAGCTCTCAACAGTCAAGCTCCTGACTATATATATAACTGAACTCTTAACTTTGTACAAGCCTAAACGCTCCCTGAGATCAGCTGGCCAAAGCTTGCTTGTAGTCCCAAAATCAAACAACAAGAGCTATGGGGACAGGTCATTCGTAGTTGCTGCGGCAAAATTATGGAACGCGCTTCCGCAATATGTTAGATCTGCGGATTCTAAAAATAGTTTTATGTCTTCATTAAAGACCTTTTTATTTCGTAGCTACTACCAGTGATAGATCAGGTTTTACTAACATTTATTAGTATTATTAATATTTAGTTATTAGATTGTTATTTTTAGGTTTTATGATATTATCTGTAATATTCATGTAACTTCCATAGGATTTTTTATCATGTAAAAGCATTGAGACGATGTAGAATATTTCAAATTCATATTATTATTATTATTATTATTATTATTATTATTATTATTAAACGAATCTTATAATATCAGTTGATGATACTATGGGATAACCATTATCACAGCTGGAATATACAATTTGAAATATTACATTTATTACCATCTGACTTCTGAACCGTTTTGCTGCAGGAACATCCGGCAGATATTTATATTTCAAAGACAAGTTATGTGAACGATACTGAGAACCGAGCCTGATTACAACCGGCTCCCTTCCTTTTCCTTTCGCGGTTCCGTTACTTTCTCCAATTTGGTTGTAAACAAACATTTCAAATCAAAATCCGTGTAAGGTTAATTCCAACTGTCTTCAGCTAGCTCTTGAACAAAAACTTGTAGCGAAACGCAATAATCAGTATTCGGCGCGCTGTCCTCCAAGTATTTTAAGAATATTCTGCAATATAGATTCACAGATATGGAACAGATCTCGGTATCGTATTGCAAACTCTTTCGCAATTAGTTTCAGAGTGTGAAGTCTTAACACCTAAAAGTGAACAGTAAAGAGTAAAAATATACTTCGCTTTTTCTCAAAAACAGTTTCGAGAGTTTTTAGCAACTTTGGATTGTCTATTCTCCCTGGATATTTTGACAATTTCATTGAGATTTAGGCTGTGCTTTGGTATGACACTTGACGGCAAAAAGTTGTTATCTATTGCGCTAATAGTTTTTGTTTTAGGAACTGTTTTTCGAAACGACTTATCAACATTTGATAAAGCAAACTTTGAATATTCATTGCAAATATTATACGCGTTCAATTAAAAATTGGAGACAGTTTATTGTAGTACAAGATATGTAGAATAAACAAATTAGCGATGTATTTTTTTTAATGCGCGTAACACTAAGCACCGCGGGAAAAAAACGTCTTGTTTTGGAAATAAGTAGCTCGTTCTCGATTTTAAATGAAACTACATTTATTATCCTTTCAGAAAATGTATACCTTATTTAACATTGTGCAAATATTTACGAGATACACTCATTTCAAACGAAGTACTCTGTTTCCTCCTATGTATCCTTCAGGTGGCTCGATGGGATTTTGCACCAACTATACCGGTCAAGTCAGTTAAACACAAATTATGCCTTGGTGACTAAAACATCGGGACAGTGACCAGTACACAATATTTTGCTAGGTAAAGACTAGAGTTTGAGATTAAGTTGGATTTATTTATATCAGAATTGATTGGCAAAATAATGACGTTATTGTCATTATGGTTTAGGTCGTTTTTTTCTTAAAATCTGCACGTTCATTTTCAAAGCGGTCTACGCTACTTGTAGTTCATGATATTTGCGCCAGAGGTAACTTAATTTAAAATATTTTTGTGAGAGGAGTTAGTAGACATTTATGTCTGCATTGTCAAAAAATTTATTTACCAAGCTCGTGGAAATTTTATTTTGAGCGTATGTTGCTGCTTGTCCATTTTAACTATCCTACATGAAAACATAACAGCAAATTAATAGCTGTATAAGTACACATTTTCACACACGTCGCGAGTGAGTTACAGTATGTACGTTTACTAGTTCTTTTTGTAGTACTTCTACTGTTGTTCTTTGCGCGTCATGAGTACAGCAGATGAGTATTATAGCTTAGTGTCTAAACAAAGTATAGGCGTGATACTTGACACACTGTACCCCCCCCCCCTCCCCCCTTGAGAGAGATTTGGCTTGTTCGCATATGCAAAGGTCACTGAAACAAGCAAGCCGAGGTTAAGCGATCAAACGTTACATGGAAATTAAAAGAGAATGAAAAAGAAGAACAGTTTGATTTGTTTTAATGTAGAAAACAGATAGGTTGGCTTTCTGTGTTTATCAGCTAATTAATGTATTTTCATTTTACTACTGCCGCTGCAATGAAATTTTGCTCTATGGCATTGATTGTAAAATAGTTCTTCAATTTGCTGTCTGTCTTATTCATTATAATGTAGCATGTTACTTCTCTTAGCAGGATATCACTAATAGTGTTTTATGGCCTATTTTAAACATAACTAAATGAGATTCTGGATAACTAGCTCCGATAATTAGATGTGAGGGTTCGGTATTTGTCTCTGAAATGTCAAATGGGCTATTAAACTAATCCTATGGTGGCATGGTACAGTATGAATTTGAAACATTATGAGATAAACGTCTTGGCAGCTGGAATAAATAATTTGAACAGCTCTTCTAATGAGACAGGATCATGTTACGTTTTAGCAAGACCGGATTAAACCGTGACATTGACTCGATGAACAAATTCAACTCCTTATCTTTATATAGAATAATATAATTACATACATACATACATACATACATACATTTTATTGGACCCTCCTATGAGGGCTTTTCAGACCAATTTACAAATTGCTAAAATTTACAAATTGCAAAAAGCTAAAGTATTATTAAACTTACATAAGTTTGATAATACTGAAACTAATTTCCAACTAATTTCTAATCTTTTTTACAAGATATGATATAAAAAAATAGCGTAAATTGTCTTGGTAGAAAACGTTTATTGTTAAGTTGTTTAGTTTCTCTCCAAGTGTTCCAGTAATATTCTCTTGAGAGAGGTCTTGAAGGTTTTTAATGAATTTATGGCTTTTGACTCAGCTGGAAGGTCGTTTCACAGCTCTGCTCCCATGTAGGAGAAATCGAGATCGTTACGATTTCGTGTATTTCTTCCATGGCTGTCGGAACGTTTTATAAACATGGATAAAAAGTAGTTAGGTGCTAATGAATTCATGCACTTAAACATCAGTGTTGCAGCCTGTAAATATAATCCATCCGAAATAGGTAATATGTTGAGTTGTTTCAATGTAGGTGTTATGTGGTCGTAATTCTTTTTTTTCCGACAAATTACGGGCTGCAAAATTTTGCAGAAACGACAATCATTGTCTTTATCGAAAGAGACAATTATATAGAATTGTTTGGAAGTTGAAAAGTTTTATGGCCATTCTTTTCTGCTTTATCAAAACAAAAGCGTGTAGAACTTAAGTCATGATATGAGGGAGGACACACAATTGAACAATCTTTGGTGCAATGACGAACGAAATAGACCGTGCAAGTCTTCCTCGATTCTGTCTTGTGTAGCGATTGTTGGTCTTGCCCTACTGGCCAGATTGGAACTCGTACAACATCGAAATGTTGCGCACTTCAATTCACTTGAGACTGATAAATTGAAGGAACTGGAGGATGGGAAGCTTAGTGAAGGTATCCGGCATACTTATTGTTTTTGCCAAAGGTGCACTGCAATATATTTTGTTTGAGATATTTTGTTGATCAGTTGTTTGTTTTTTTATTTGTTGTCTTTCGATAGAGACAATGATTGTCGTTTCCAGTATTTTTTTGCTATGTTTGGAACCTTTTTTGTTAGCGTATTTTTGAAAAATGATTACTAACAGATGATCAATAATCTTATCACAAATTGTCAACTGATTTACAAAGGAGTCGAAAGGTTATCTTTAGACTACTGGTAAAGTTCACAATCCCCGAGGCATCATCTCACATGTAAGTATCAAAATATTATATTTATCTTCATCATGGATATAAAGTCTATCTAAAATTAAACCTTTTTTCATATATTCAGAGGATAATATTTACAGAATCGAGCAATCAGCGCCCAAAACCTATTCTGAGTGTTTGACGCTATCGATGCGGCTATAAGGTCATCAACTGTTCAGCTGATGCAAACGGCCGCTATTACTGTCAGTACTGCTTTGTAGATTTTCAACATGAATGTATAATTACTAATCATACAGTACTAGCAGTGAAGTTTGAGTTCTGATGCTTAAAAAGGTCTAAAATGATTATAGCGATGTG
>JANUFV010187745.1:0-12556 GCA_024757865.1 Epizoanthus scotinus | reverse complement strand
GTTAGCTTGATGTTAGCTTGGTGTTAGCTTGGGGTTAGCTTGGGGTTAGCTTGGTGTTAGCTTGGGGTTAGCTTGGGGTTAGCTTGGTGTTAGCTTGGGGTTAGCTTGGGTTTTGCTTGGGGTTAGCTTGGGGCTGGCTTGATGTTAGCTTGGGGGTAGCTTGGGGTTAGCTTGGAGTTCGTTTTGGGTTAGCTTGGGGTAAGCTTGATGTTAGCTTGGGGTTAGCTTGGGGTTAGCTTGAAGTCATGATATAAACTAGCTTAGGATTAGCTCGGGATTAGTTTGGGATTAGTTTGGGATTAGCTTGGGATTAGTTTGGGATTAGCTTGGGTTTTGCTTGGGGTAAGCTTGGGGTTAGCTTGATGTTAGCTTGGGGTTAGCTTCGGGTTAGCTTGGGGTTAGCTTGGGTTTAGCTTGGGGTTAGATTGTGGTTAGCTTGTGGTTAGTTTGGGGGTAGCTTGGGTTTAGCTTGGTGTTAGCTTGGGGTTAGCTTGGGGTTAGATTGTGGTTAGCTTGGGGTTAGCTTGAGTTGAGCTTGGGGTTAGATTGTGATTAGCTTGGAGTTAGCTTGGTGGTAACTTGGGGTTAGTTTGGGGGTAGGTTGGGTTTAGCTTGGTGTTAGCTTGGGGTTAGCTTGGAGTTAGCTTGGGGTTAGCTTGGGTTTTGCTTGGGGTAAGCTTGGGGTTAGCTTGATGTTAGCTTGGGGTTAGCTTGGGGTTAGCTTGAAGTCATGATATAAACTAGCTTAGGATTAGCTTGGGATTAGTTTTGGATTAGTTTGGGATTAGCTTGGGATTAGTTTGGGATTAGCTTGGGGTTAGCTTGGGGTTAGCTTGGAGTTCGTTTTGGGTTAGCTTGGGGTTAGCTTGGGAGTAGCTTGGGGTTAGATTGGGGTTAGCTTGGAGTTAGCTTAGGGTTAGCTTGGGGTTAGCTTAGGGTTAGCTTGGGGTTAGCTTGGAGTTTGTTTTGGGTTAGCTTGGGGTTAGCTTGAAGTCATGATATAAGTTAGCTTAGGGTTAGCCTGGGGTTAGCTTGGGGTTAGCTTGGGGTTAGCTTGGGTTTATCTTGGGTTTATCTTGGGTTTATCTTGGGGTTAGCTTAGGGTTAGCTTGGGGTTAGCCTGGGGTTAGCTTGGGGTTAGCTTGGGGTTAGCTTGGGTTTATCTTGGGGTTAGCTTGAGTTTAGCTTGGGGTTAGATTGTGGTTAGCTTGGGATTAGTTTGGGGGTAGCTTGGGTTTAGCTTGGTGTTAGCTTGGGGTTAGCTTGGGGTTAGATCGTGGTTAGCTTGGGGTTAGCTTGGGTTTAGCTTGGGGTTAGCTTGGGGTTAGCTTGGGGTTAGCTTGGGGTTAGCTTGGGGTTAGATCGTGGTTAGCTTGGGGTTAGTTTGGGTTTAGCTTGGTGTTAGCTTGGGGTTAGATCGTGGTTAGTTTGGGGGTAGCTTGGGTTTAGCTTGGGTTTAGCTTGGGGTTAGCTTGGGGTTAGATCGTGGTTAGCTTGGGATTAGCTTGGGGGTAGCTTGGGGTTAGCTTGGGGTTAGCTTGGGGGTAGCTTGGGGTTAGTTTGGGGGTAGCTTGGGTTTAGCTTGGTGTTAGCTTGGGGTTAGCTTGAAGTTAGCTTGGGGTTAGATTGTGGTTAGCTTGGGGTTAGCTTGGGTTTAACTTGGGGTTAGATTGTGGTTAGCTTGGGGTTAGCTTGGGGTTAGCTTGGGGCTAGCTTGGAGTTCGTTTTGGGTTAGCTATCCTGGGGTCTTGCGGTTAGCTTAAAGATAACTACAAGTTTATTGGTGGTTAACTTAAAATTAGCTCACATTAAACTTGAAGATATTCCTACCCTACCTACTAGGGTAGGAAAATAGTTCTCCTTACATGCAGTTTTTCTGAGGAGGGACAACTTAGTCACAGAATTATATTCGAGTGTACTAAATATGAGAACTTGAAAAACTGTGGCAGTTTAAAAATTGCTACGCTTCTTGATTTGCCTCTATCTTTGATATGTTTATTGCTATCCTCCAGAAACAGTAAAAATATCACTTGGCCAGAAATATTTATGTTTAGAACGTAAGATTGCCAAAACCAACAATGAAAAGATAGCTTTCCTAAGTAGGGTGAGCCTACCTCAGCGTTTACATGGCAAACGATGTCCCCCCTATAGAGGGTGACCTTAGCAAGCAGACAGAATGTCTCCCCCTAGCTCCAGAGCGACCCCCCCTCTCTCCACTATAATCAGTCTGTTTTAGATAGTTTGACTTTTTATTATAAATAGAATAGATTCGAGTATTTTTTATTATATATTCCATTCTAAAGCGCCTTAGAACCTTCGTGCAAGTGCGCTATAAAAAGGACTTTACTATTATTATATTATTTTTTAAAAACAACAATTTGGAAAACGCAACAGAGAATTGTTACAATTCTACTTCTAGACACGGAATAGGAGAGTGACTCTATGTTATACATTTGTTTCTCGCAAAAACGTTTCCGTAGTTAAATTTGTTAACTTCTAGATTCTGGCTGGCTTTCAAGACACGGAATTACTCAATCATGTGTGACCAGGTTAAAAGGTTTTGCTTTAGCCTTAAAAGCAAAGCAAGAAGTTGTAGGATTACAATAATACTTTAGGTTCTACCAGTTCAGGGCACTGTTTGAGTCCTTGCACGTGTTTCATGCTGGTTTATCAAATTTGCTGCACTATTCTGCTTTTTGTGGATGTGGTTTGGCCGTTACTTCCGCATAACCATTTCTCAATAATAGTGACCGTCGTAATGCTTTCGCAAAATTAGTATCTCACAACGATTATCCTTTTTAAAGTTATATTAACTAGTTCTGATATATTTTTACAATTTTTGAACATAATCTGATTATATTTGATTTGGTGATCAGACCTGACCGGTTCTGACGTTTCAAACCGGTTCTGTCCGGTTTTGACCGCCTCCTGCATGCTTTATATAACCGGTTCTGCTATCAGTATCTTTCGAAGTCAACCAATCAAATGAATCGTTATATCTCAACTGGAAGTTTGCATCAAAAACGTCCACACACAAAAAAACCCGGTCACACTGACATAACCGAGCTACACAAGAAGCAAAAATCTTCAAAAATGTGTTGAACATCTCAACACTCGAGTTATTTTAGACATCTGCTTTCATCTCTTCTATAATGAATTCAGTTTACCCAAGTAATTAGGATATATCATAGTTGGAAATCTTTACATCAACTATTTCTTGAGACATTTAATAGTTTCCATCTTTCACCTTGCTGTTAAACAGCAGGAGTTTTTATTATTAGTATGGCGCTTGCACGGACAAAAGAAAAACTCTTTTTGAAGAGTAAAATGTTTTACAAATGTTTATAATACACACTCGTATCATTCATCAGCTATCACCAATCTGGGGATTTTGATCTGGATCTGCAGATGCGTCGGTCTAGATCAAGGCTTTAGTCATTTCAGTATGACATATCCTCAGACATTTGAAATTAGTCTAGTTATTCAACTTGCGCAAATTTAATCAACACGGAATAATTCTTTAGACAAAAGATGCCCATAAGCCAGTCCAAAGCACCGAAGTAACAGTCGTTTTACGACTAATATTTTCTGAGTATAATCGTCTTAGAGACAAAGCCATGTTTCACGTATTTTCATTAAATGATTTAGAATTTGTTATTTGTTATCTAAAGTTTTGTTTTCACTGAAGTAGGCGCTGTGAAAGGAAAGGTTGTTATTTTATTTTGTTTTGACTAATTCATTGATAAGAATTAGACATATAAAAAGGTGTCGTGATTTGTGTGTGCAAAATTTCGGGGCTTAATTCGTGTACAAAGCTTAATCCTAAACACAAACTAATACATAAAGAAAGAACATAAAGCCATTTTAATTTGATTTTCGTTCCCCAAGAGAACCCCGATTCAAGCACTCGTAATTCAGCGATATCAGAATCACAGAGGGACATATTTCACAGCCAATCAGAAGCGCAACAACTAATCGAATTTTCTATCAGTAATTAAAACTTCTTGATTACATATCGCTGTTTTTCTAAAATCATAATTAAATTATTCAAATTTGTTGTTTTCATAAAAATCGTGGGAGTGTTATTATAACTTAATGGTCAGCAAACGAGATAAAATGGAAGCAATTCTCGTATTTTTGAACTTTTTATAAAATAGTTTTCAGCAGGTCCGAATGATGAGCAAGCAACCAACTACAGGTGTCGAGCGGGTTGCCGAACCAAATATGGAGTCCTTCTCTTCACCAGGTGGTTGAGTAGTTTCTGTAATTGATTCGGCAATTAGCTCATTGATAGATTTCTTAATGCGGCTAATTCTCCGATAATCTGCCCTTCACGTCTGCGGTCTCCCGCCTTATTATACGGGCAATAATCACAGTTGCGCACAACAAAGGGCCCCGCCAGCGGTCTATCATCATGTTATCAACGCCTATATTTAGCTTCCTTCTTTAGTTACTGCCTGATCCTTGTTAAGTACTTGGGGTGCTATTAACACAAACAAATCAACTGATTAAATTATTGACGCGGTGGTCAGAAGAAGCAGCGACTCATCCAAAACAAATTAGTGCACCGCCCGTAACCTAGGGTGCAGAGAAGTGCTCGAAAACCTTTCACTTCTAAATTACGCTAGAAATTCGCAATCTCTTTGGAAAATCACTTACAAGCGAAACAAAAGTTGAAATAAAATGAATATTGCTCCACTCGTGATTAAAAATTGATGATACACTAATAGTTTTACGGGCGTAAATCGTCTCCGCATAACTCCCATGTAACATTGTCTTTCATGGTAGCTTCTTGTGCCAGAGCATAAGCACATTGAATTAAATTAACACCTTTGTGAAAAGTCATATAGCCGAATGTATATTCTATTATAAGGAGTGAGGCGTTGTTAGTGTTATCCGGAATCGAGAACAGCCTGATGTTCTTTGGCTTTAAGTCTGAGTGTTGCTATGCTCGATGTTCGTCGATCAGAGTCCTCGGGATTTCCAGATGGAGGCGAAGGACATTGCTGGAGGGGAGGCGAGAGCTTGAGTGCGGGAGGCGCTTTGTAGACGGCGTGTGCGCTGAGGAAAGGCGGTGCTAGCATGGCGGCGCAGTGTTCTGCAGTTTGATGGTAGAAGGGAGAGTAGAACTGCGCCGGAAGGGTCGTGGGTGTGAACGGAGAGTGAAGTGGAAGTCGAAGGGCAGGGAAGCTCGGGCTATGTTGCATCACACTCGGCTGTAGAACAGTCCACTGGTGATCCACTACTTTGGACGGGAAGTCGAGAGAATATGGTGCCATGGCCATGGGAGGCGGCACAATGCTGTTTGTTAGCCCCAGAGGCGCGTGAAGTCTCACGCCCTGCGCCTTTTCTCGTTTACGCCACTTTGCGCGACGATTCTGAAACCATACCTGTCGATGAACAAGAAGCTGTTAAAGTGTATCCGTTTCGAAGCAGTATAACACCAAGTAGCCCCTAGTACTAAATCCGCCAGCTACAGTTTCATATATCCGGCCTATTCTTTATTGAAGCGATTTCTCTTGCCCTTAAGTCGACCAACACTCGCTCTTTTTTGAGATGAAAAGGAATCGGACTCTGCGAGTTGTTATTGTTTTAATAATTCCCTGAAAGCCGTTTGTAAACGGTCTCTTCAAGTGATAGAAAATAATGCAAACTTTCATTAATTTTGCATCTGATTATGAAAGCTGATCGGCTCTTGTGCCGGACTCGGTAGATCGGATATAACGGGGGTATTTAAAGGATTTCGAATTATACCAACGAAAGTCTTTTTAGTTTTTCTTGGAAGTCATCAATGAATTTGCGCGCACACGTCAAGTTTGTAGTTCAAGTTTATGCGTATAAATGTAGGGTTTTCACAGTAAAAGCGCGAATATCTCGTTTACTGTTTCGCATTTCGCTGCTAAACTCATGCAAAAGCAGTTCATGGAATCATGGAGTATAGAGTCACACTGCATTAGATAAACTGTGAAATTGCTCAACACTGACACTCGTCAGTTGTTATTTCACGGCGCATTGGTTCGTCACACAAACAGAACATATACGGCTTCACTCGGTAAATAGGCTTTGGACACGGCTTCATCAAACTTATTACGTTCCGGTTTTAATTTCTTTTCAATAATCAGTTTTAAAGCAAAACTCTTATCTCCGATAACGAACACATGCCAGCTGATTTTTTTAAGCAATGTGCAATCTTCTATTTGCCTTATCTTGCCAATCAAACCCAATCCTTCATCCAAAATTGGACAACTTAATTGCACGGAGAAAGAAATTAGTTGGATAACTCGCTCGAGTGGTCTTGATTATCGGGCCAATATTGCTGATTATCGCCTTCCCTCAGAAGATCTAATTAATAGTTTCATTCTTCGGGCAAGTGCTGTTTCATACAGCAATATAAGGTCTGAAGCTCGGCAAGAAAAGAACACTTTTGAAACATAAACAGCAAAGTCAGGCGGGTATATCTCATAATCTCCTTAATCGAACCAATAAGCATGGTTCTTCGTCCAGTTATTGATGTCAATACCGGACAGATTGGACTCTATGAAGAGAGAATACCTCAGTTTATATAACTCACCTGTACTCGAGCCTCGGTTAGGTCGATCTTCATAGCTAGTGCTTCCCGCGTAAACACATCAGGGTAGTGAGTCTTGGCGAATGCTCGCTCAAGTTCTTCGAGCTGATAACTGGTAAATGTCGTTCTATATCTGCGCTGCTTGCGTTTATTCGAGGGGCTTTTCTCATCGGATGTTTCCGTTTCTTCATTAGCCTTTCTAGTATCCGTGCAACTTTCATCGCTTTCTTCTTGGTCAATTTCTGCGAATAATAAGGCAACAGCGATGAAATTAGCCGCCTCGTGCTGTTTGGGTGCGAGATGGCTGCACTCGTTATATTAGATTAATCGGAATTAAGATGATTCGAGTTTAATGCTTGTCCGATAATTCAATTTCCAGCCCATATTTCCAGCACTCCACGACAGATTACTCAGGAGGTGGGCAAATCACCGGCGATTTAATCACTCCCATGTCTCGAGACAATTGAAATTAAAACGAAACCTGACTAGTTCATCCTCAGTTCCTATCGAATAATCGATGCATTTATTGCCGGACAATTTTTAAACGCGATGAAGAATCGATGTCATTCTGCCGTAGCAAAACATTTATCTAGTCCAAGGATGTAAGCTAGTACCTCGCATGTTTAAAAACGGCCCATTTAGTACCCACAGAATATACTGGGTTGATTTCACAGTTCACGAACTAACATATCTGACTTGCCCCCAACAATTCACTAAACTCTTAGGTGCTAATGGAGGTGTGAAGAGGTGAAACATGTTGACAACCAATCCACAACACTAAGCGAAAATCAACTTTATAGAGCACAATGTACAACTGAACTCAAGATCTCTGAAGTCCATCAAATCATAAACGTTACACATACACAAAGTGTAAATTTTCAGCAATTTTTAAAAACTAATTAAATCGATCTCCATTTTTTAAAAGCAGGATTAGCGAACAATTTGAACTAACATATGGTTACCAAATAATTTGTCTTGGCCAGCCTACCTACTGGGCTTGAAATATTGCCGTTTCTCGTCATAGCCAGCACCGGGGATTCGCCGTTTCTTGGTTGGCAAGTCTTTTCTTGTTCAGCGTTAGTGTTTTTACCTGAGTTGAGACCCAACAGACCATCGATACTGTACGGGCCGGGGACATAGGAGCGAGCAGGGCTACTCATCTTCACGGAAGAGTTGTTTCTTTGTGTTAAGGGCTCTTCCGAGCTCGGAAAGTCGTTTTCGCTTTCCATCATCTTAGCGATTCCTGAATGAAATGTCACAAAGAATAGCTACACTTTAATAAAGAGATCGGTCTCGCACGTGCGTTTCCATTGGTTGGTCGTCACTTAGTTGATAATGAAATTAATAAAATGATGAAAGTTCATTAGAGAAACCCATGATATGGCCTGCATACTCTTTACATTTGTAATTAGGGTAATCTTGTTTGATCAACTAGCCGACAACATGGTGAAAATAACATCTTTTCTCATTAATATCCCAAACTTAGCTCAACTTTTCTCTTCGCAGTCAGTTTCTGCACGAGCGACAGAGATCGATTTCCCCGACTATCGTTCTCGAACCATGACCGGGGGTTACTGTTGAACAGTTGACCAACCTTTTGACAAGGAACTGGCTTGCTTGGCTGGACTTCCTAGCGCAGCTCAGTAGACATTGCTAGCAAGTGGCACATTCATTTGAACCGTTCCGTTCAGTCAACCAGCACACGAGAAGCGTTTAAATCCTCTTGACTTAGGTCAAGTGTGCCAAACAAAACCATCTCTAATCGAGCAAGCTTGACACCCGTTCACACTTCTGCTTCGCCTTTCCAATTCTGACAGCATCAAAATCGATATTATGAATTCTATCGCATGCTTTGAAGGTTAATCTTCAAACACTCGCTTCTAATAAACTTAAATTAAAACTCTATTGAACTGCAAATAGTACTAACAGCTGATCGCACCATCTGCCGCCAACAAAGAGTTTCCGAGACTAGAATATTGAAAATTTAGACTCATCTCAACATTTTGATTGGGTTAATTAAGCACCATTTGTCCCGTTAATTATTTAATTAATAGCGTTTATCTCAAGCCGATACAAGTCCGAGTTTAAACCAATCAGATTGCAGCCTGTTTCGGCGAGTGTAGGCCGAGGGAGTGAGTCAAACGACACATTAACACCTAGTCCTTATTGTATGTTTACATAAAGCAATAATCCTTTGCTTTCACGATTACCATAATAATAAGAAGTCTTTCTATCATTATATCATTCTACTTTAATTAAACCAATCACTCCAGTGACATCACTCAAGGTGTCTTCGATGGTTTCGAAGTTAAATTGAAACGAAATTACGCACTAAATTCCTTCACTTTCCCCAAGTTTTGCGAGCGAGGATTTTGTATGTAACGCTTCAAGAAGCCTACGCCATGACAATTAGTGTGTTATTGGCAGGAACGTAAACAGAAAGCGAAAACAAACAGCGAGAACAAAGAAGCTAGCATACTAATTATATAATCAGCCGTGGTAATGTAATAACCGACTTGCCATGTCAAGCGTTTGATGTTTCAGTGATCGCTTTTATAAATAAGAAATACTAAAACCTCAAGTAAAATTCCCCAAACTACTCTCTTCCATCCGCATTTAAATAATATTTTGTTTTCATTCACGCCAAAAGGGCTTAATGTTCAAAATTGCTACTCTGCTAAGCGGGAAATTTCCGAAATTCTTTTCAAACCGCCGCCAAAGCGTTTTGTCAATACCTAGCAAGACCGCCACCATAGAAACGGTTGAATTAATATAAAAATAAGTCAGTTTAAAACTTAAAAAGCGTCAATGAATCCGTTTAACAGAGCGATGAATTTGTAATTTGCTAAAAGACATGGGAATCGAAAAAATGTTTCTATGGCCATGAACGTTTCGATTCTATTAATATTATATTTTCGTCCGGTAACCCAACCCACTCAGTCAGCGATGAGCCACTCTGTTTACAAGTACTCCCAGTACTTAACACGAGACAGATAATGCAGACACAACCAACTCACACTGTGATTCAACAAAAACCTTATCTCGACAAATGCTAAAAAGCAAATCAATGGAAACAATAGGAGCTCAGTAGCAGACAAATACGGCGAAAAACGATATCAACCATGCGATAAAATATTTGTACTATTACCTGTTGAAGGTTGCGAGACCGGTACGCTGGTGTGTTAAACAAACGAAGGACTCAAGGGTGTGAATGAGGTGTTAAACTGAATCAAGTGCTTGGGTAAACGCGTGATTATTTAGGATTCTAGAATATTCACCGGAATGAGACTTCAATAAAACGTTTATCGTGACTGTGGAAGGGCAAAACTAACTTCCAAACAGACACCTTAAAACATAAATTAGCGCAATTTCAAATAGAAACGAGTGGAAACAGGTACCTTTCTTCATCGAAGTGTGTTATTATTGTAATCACACGAAACAAAGAAATGATTTGTGTTCAACCCCTTTCACACAGTTGAGAAGTCCACAAGAAAAGAAACTACCACTAAAATAGCGTAAACAATAAACAATCACACACGGAACATATGAAGTTGATATTGATAAAATTTTACTGCTAAAAAACTACCCAAGCATACAGCCCAGTGCGTTTTAAACTGCCTATAGATTCTTAGAACTCACATGGCCTGAAAAACACCCGTTACTGTTGCATTGAAAATTTACTTACAATCTAAAAGCAAAAATCTGCTTTCAAACATTGTCATTGGCCATCTCAGTTTCTTGGCAAAATTACTTTCGGCTGTACAGCCCCAAACTTGTGTCAGTTTCGGGGACCTGCCCGGAACATCAAACAATTTGCGTCAACAAATTTTAGTTTTCTGGTTTCTGTAAATTTGATTTAAGAATACGTAGCTTCGCGCTTCGCTTTTGAAGATACTATACACAAGTTTAGCTTGTAGCCAATAAAATCTTAAATGACCAATGTTCTCACAAGCGCACGTCTCTCGTCGCCACACAAGTATTCCAGTTTTCAAATACAGACTCTGCCAGTACAATACCCTTTTCTATTCACTTCACACTGTAGCTATAAAACATCGTGTTGTCAAGACTATTCCTCTCCCAGAAGAGCATTCCAACTCTTCCTTTTACCTACGGAAACCGCGGCTCATACATCAGTCCCATCCACCGAAAAAAAAACACTATTACAAATATAAAATTTAGTTTCTTTTGAGTTATTCGACCAATAATTTATTCCTTTGTATCCAATTTAAACATACTAGAACTATGATGCATACACAACACACTTCCCTTGAAGGGGCAACATTTTGACAATACGATGTTTCCTAGCAAGTTATTACATATACAAATAATGAACATAATTTCAAGAACTTGTACTTGCAACATGTCCCGGTCTACGTGTAAAAACTATCAAAGTAATATGGCTTTGAAATACATGCTGGATTGGTCCCAAAGTATCGAAAATCCTTGATTTTCCCGCGACGCGTAAACAAATTCAGTAAAATAACGGATACATAAAACATGATCGTTTGTGGTTCGACTTATCCAACTCGATTAGTAGTGTGTCGCTAACGGACATAAGGACGGTAGACTCTACGCCGAGGGAACTCCACTAGTGCCGTTCCCGAATCACGCCAGTATATATTGTGGACTACTGAGAAAGCAGTCACTCTTGTGGAGTCACCAGTTCGGGTTAGGAAACAAAACATTGCACTTGAATGTGTTCAGTAACATGGGAAACACGCTGACATCCAATTAGAACCCGCAGATAACTGCATTCTTTGGTGCGTAAAACCATTGCTTGGTAGTTCGTCGCATGACATCTATATACACAGAGTACACCGCGTTTTGCGGCGTGTTAAATCTTCAGTTTCTTTCATTTTCAAGAAAGGCCGAAATTTTGAATTTGTCGGTCAGTTTTAATTAAACGCTTAATGTCTATAATCTTGATCATACTTAACTCATCTGGAAATGACATGAACTTTGCCTTCCTCAAAGCCATGGGCGGAGCCAAAATTGGCTAAGACTTACCGAGCTCCCGGGTTTGGGACAAGCTTAACAATAATTTTTTTTAAAAGAGATTTTGATTTTCCTAACGCAGTAACTGGGCTGGATGCTGTACGTTTGTTTGTTGTTCGTTTATAATTTGCAACAAATCTCTTGGTAACTCAAGTCTTTGTCGGAAAATCTGTGGCAACTTATAACGGTCAATTCAGTTGATAGACTTTGTCCAGAAGCCGTTCCATTGAAACAGTGAACTAGCTTCGTTTTGTGTGTTTACACGATCATTAGGCTTTTATGGTTCGTCTCTCTCCAGAGTCTACAGCACGGATCACTTGTCTCGCTCTTTCTCTCTCTCTCTTCGTCAGTTGTTAACTACTTGAGTCCATTCAAGCAGGCTCGATCAATCAATGTCTCGTTTGATTGGCATGAATGCAGAGTTGTTGTTGGGTATATTACGTGTCTCACCACTCAGTCTTCACTCTACTCTCAGGTAAACGGGCCAATGGCTGTCCTCTCATCTCGTGGTCGTCGTTGTGTTCGTGTTTGTTCAGCTGAACTTGAATCCCTCTTCTGGGACGCTCTCCTTGGCGTTAAACTCGTACTGTCCGTCCACCTCCTGTGGGGCCACCTCCTCACACACGTTATCACCCTGTTAGACATGAGAATCAGCCACTGAAATATCTGAGCCGCATGATAATACATTAAGAGAATTCATTCCTACAGCAATGATAGGAAATCGCGATAATCCTCCCCCTCCCCCTCCCCCTCCCCCTCAAATAACTAGAGTATCGGATACATAAGTCACCGATATAAATTATCACTCCCTGGAAAACATTTGATATATATTGTCTTCAAGGAAAAAAACGTTTTTAAAGTTTAATAGTAAAACATAAGCCTTTCCCTTTCCCCTTACTGTCCGATAATAATAAAAAATAAAATTGAAATAAATAAATAATAATAATAATAATAACAACAATAATGATGATGATGATGATGATGATAATAATA
>JANUFV010187634.1:0-12564 GCA_024757865.1 Epizoanthus scotinus | reverse complement strand
ATACAGATACAGATACAGATACAGATACAGATACAGATACAGATACAGGTACAGGTACAGATACAGATACAGATACAGATGCAGATACAGATACAGATACAGATACAGATATATACAGGTGCTCCCCGTATAACTTTTCAGCTACCTGTTTACATGTAGTAACTATGGTTTAGCAGTTTAAAGGCTTAGCCAGACCGCTGAATGCGGTTCAGAACAGTTCTACCTGAGACATTGAGTAGTGCCCTCGGTATACAGACCGCACCACCGATATTGACCTACAACATACAGCCTACAAATGGGCCCAGGCAGTTTGTAAATATTGAAGAATCTTACTTCACTTGGTGAGTTTTTGTACACAGTCAGCACAACAATGTTGTTGATACAATATCACATGAACGTTTCCTACCAGTACTGCACTAGAAACGTGCAATCTCTTGATCAAATAACAGGACTTACACATTACAAACTGTCTTTACTGGAAGAAGCTTCGTTGTCAACGTGAATAGTTGTTCTCAGTTTTGTATTCTCCTCTTTTAAAGCTATCAGCTCTTTCTTCATGTTTTCATTATCTGCTTCTAGTTTCGTTACTTTTTGTTGCATTATCTCTTCCCGAATTCGCTTAGTATCACGAGACTTTTTAGCAGATTTGTTGTTCTTCTTTCGTTTCTCCCAGTATGAGGTCTCCTTTGTCCCTGCTGTTAGGTCGAAGCTAGCTGATCTTTTTCTATTCCAACAGTTTTCTGCACTGCTTTCACTGTCATCACTAGAGCTTCGTCTTGCATAAGTCGCGTGGTTCTGCGAGGTTGCTGTGGCTTCATTCGTTGTCAGATTCTCTTCTGGATCTACGAGTTGAGGATAAGAATAAACATGTTCTATTGGTTGGGGGAGATGAAAAGGTTGGTAACCTGACAAGAGGTTAGGACAATTATCAAGAACACTTTTTAAAATGCTTTCAACCTCCTCCAATGATAAGGGTGGCGAGAGAGGTAATGTGGAATATTGCTGAACTTGGAAGGGATCCGACATTGAAAGCATTTCATTGGACATATTTACGAAGTAATGTGTGTGGGTTGTTATTGGAACGTTAATGTCCACAATTTCATTGTTCTTGGCGACCTTGAGTCCCGGATTGTACGATGTATGCAAGCCTTCGACATTCGGATTGCCAAACAAACCGGTAGGTGCAACTGGAGTCCAGTTTGCACTCTTGATTGAAGAACAATCAGCAACATTAGTTTGCATGTCAGTTGCTGAGCTTCCTCGTGGTATCGCAGTATCAATGATAGTTTGTATTTCTGTGTTGGAAGAGTTGAAGGTGTGGAATCAATGTAGGCCCACACGAGTGTATGTCATCTTCTTGGGTTAGTGAATTTGAGCAGCTACAACCTAGTACGAGCTGTGTACTGTTCGGTCTAATCACGCATATAGTGTCTCTGATTGAGATTCTTGGATTCATATTGAATGCAATCTTGATTGGCTAAACTAAGTATAACGTGGGAGGTTGAAGTGCTCCATCAAGAGACGTTCAACACTAACCACAGAGTCCAATACTGACAAATAATTTTGATGTGAGATGTTTTCATGAGTTTTCTTTCGAACAAACTGAATGTTTTGTGCTCATAAAACTGCTGGAACACTTAAGTATTCTTCAGTAAAAATGTCTGCTGGGAATTCCCGAGACAGAGTGTCTTCCCGTTGATTTGGCAATTCCTAAATTAAATATTTTGTTATTCTAACCTCAGCTAAACTAGACTGTAACATGTTGAAGAACATTAGAAGTAGTTGAAATTGCACAAATCTGAATTTTTCTTTTTTAAAACATACAAGTTATTTACCTTGAGTTGAATTCGTATCCATCGCGAGCACCTTTCTTGATATGTTTTATGCAGAGTTAATTCTATGGCATAAAAAGCAATAATGCGGCTACGCAATTCACTGGTGAACCTGGATTTACAAAATTTAACTTATAAACAATGCAATACTAATTAAGTTCAGTACGCCGAAATCTCCAATAGGTGGATAAGATTAGGGCTCCTCCTATCCGTACCTCACCATATATGACTAGTTTCGAACCCTCTAAATTTGATTGCTTATTTTGTGATAGTATTATGCAATTGATCTGTTTAAGAATGAGTGAAGGTGTTGCAGCGGTATAGAAACCAAAAGAACATCACAAGAAACCGATTCTAAAATTTTTAATGGTTGGAATACCTAATATTAATACAAAACAGATTGCCTTCTGGCCAGGCACTTATTTGTTTCTATGTTTATTCATTCAGTTTCCACTAAACTTTGCTAAGCCTGGTTCACTGGTGAAATAAGAATAAGCACAAGAATGCACTCGCAACTCCAGTGTAGACACCAGTGAAATAGAAATTAATGTCCGTTCTTTCTTGTTCGTTTTTTCTGTGCTTATTGCACATATTTCCAGGCTTATTTCACTACTTCCATACACCAGTAAGGACAGGAATGAAACAAGCGAAAGCACGAATTTATACTCAGTTACCAGTGGTAACACACGTGTACCTCTAATGTAGCTTCGACGCATGCGTATTGCATGATTCGTGTGCTTATTTCACCAGTGAGGACCAGTTTTAATAGACTGCTTTAATACTAAGGCTGATTACATAATTTAAAGTTAAACATTGTTATTCATTCTCATGTTAATTTTTTAAGTTATCTTGAAAATGATTTCCTGTTCTATAATCGTTAAAGTTAAAATAAAGTCTATTTGACAATATTTCCAGAAAATGCTTCACAATATCAGGGTTTTTCTCTTCACCGCGGCCTTGCTGCATGTTATTAATTGTGAGTCAAGTTTTTGTGGTTGTGTCCTATATCGCCGTATGGTCGACTAATAACATATAACTAGACTGTATGATATAGGTTTCACAAAGACTGGACAGAACAGTCAAGTATCTAATTATCATATAACCTGTCAATTCAAATACCTCGTAGATTCGTTCTCTAGCTAGAATGTGGGCATTTCTTCTTTTATTCTTTTAACGCACGAGGATCATCCAAATAGCAAAAAAATTAATGTGGACATCATTATTGTTAGTCGTTCATGCAGTGATAATAACAAAATAACAATGAAGATAATGGCGAAGATAAGACGCGCTGCGATTGGTGTAAAACTGTAATCTATTTTTGAACAGAATCCAACGTCACACCAGTTTCTCTATTTTTGTTTTATTCAAAGCTATCTCCACTTGAATCTTTCTCAAGCTTGTTTCTTTATTAACTAATTTTTTAACAACTGGATCTTATTTTTCATTCATGTGTCTGTTGTTCACTTGTTTTAGTCAATATCAGTGCAGAATGAAAATGAATTCATTCCGGGTTTCTCTGCATACTCTTTGTCATCGCGACGGTACCCATGTTTTGTTTTTCTACCTATCAGCTCTTATCTTCACAGTTCAGAAAGATACATATGCTACAAAATTATAAAGATGATGTACTACAATAAACTACAACCAATAACTGACGAGATTCCAGTTTTTCACACTTAGTCTGGCTGCTGAGAACCCATCTGTATGATTTGAGTGACATCGACATTGTCAAGATTCGCCTGTGAGGGATATGCGAAAAGTTTGTGGTGAAAACAATAAATAATTAATAATTATGACTGAAAACACTTCATCAGTCCAAATGTTTGCAGGAGGACTTTATCAACAGAAACCTAACATATAGAACAGACAACTTCAGAAGATCCAGTATTTCGATTAAAGTGATTTCATGAAGTCCCATGCAAACCTTTTATTGAGAGAACAAACCCAAATCGCATTGAGTTTACAATTTTAAACTCTGTACCCAATATCGAAATTAGAATTTTTGTTTATTTTATGATTGCATAATTGTTGGCTCATCCTGACATTTGAGTCATTTCAATATTGGCATAGTTTCTATCAGATGCAATCCCTGACCTACTGAAGACAGTTCAATGGGGCTAACCACACGTGGAAGTGCACACGAAAAGTTTTTATTACTAAAATACTTTGTTTAATATTCATTCCTAATCAGAAACTCGGTGTAGTGTTTGTATAGTTACGCATTAGTCCTGATTTTATTGACATTTTAGAAAAGAATATCCCGATCAAAACTAAATATTATGATATATTTCACTTGACAATATTGGTCTTCAGAAAGATTAATAAGTCATTAGAGTCAATTACAGCTATGCATGATATAAATACATTTAAAGTGATCCACTTCTCATAAGGAATGTATTCTAAGCTCATGTCACGTGCAGTGTACTGTTTCAAAACATCGCACACCATGAACTAATTTGTTATAGAACCTAATCAGAAGCTATTTTTGTCGAATGTCAAATACAAGAAGATTCAAGAACATAAAAATGAGCAGGAGGTCAAGATTTGAGTCGAACATTTGGGAAGGTTCAGGTGGTGGACTGCACATAGTACACCTTCTCCCCCACCCTCACCCCCACAACACAAAACAATTTGTATTGTGTATTGACTTGTATTGAGCAATGTAAGAAGTAAACAACAGCGCTACATTATATTCTCCTGAGAGCCGTACTTCCGTTAAAGTTGTCCCTGGTAAAATGTTTACAATGGAGAAAGATAGCCTAGCACAAAGTTTTTCTGTCTCTAGTAAATGGTCCACTAGTGAGTAACCTCCCTACAAACCGGTATGCCTGCAAGTACAAATCAGTATAGTTAGAAAAATTGTTGGCTGAAATGTCATACAACAATATCTAAAATCAGTTTCAAATGATGCCCAGGTTATAATAATAATCCTAATAATAATAATAATAATAATAGTAAAAATAATAATAAAATAGGTCTATATTGGAATTTTTTTCCCGAAATCAAATTTTTGTTGACAGTTATTCGATGGGTCAACGCTGTCTCCACGAGGCGCCTCCCCGAGTGGACTAACTACTCCTAGATAACAACGCCGAATCAAGAAACTGTTTTATTATAAACCAACACAAGTTTTTATTAATATGAATTTTATATTTGAGTTCTGCGGCTTCTACTAGATTTTCAATCATCTCAAGAAATCACGATGCCGCCATCTTGGATTTTTCACAACAACAGGTGCAATGAAACTATTAGGTGAATCAAGGAACCAATCAAATTGCAGCATTTGCGATATACCTTGTGTTGATTTATATTAACCACGTTATTTGTGAAGAAGAATATTTTGGTATTCTTAATAGGATAATTGATATCGATGCTGAAGTCAGCCTCAAGGCTACACATTAACAAAACAATCTGTCGTAACTTCGAAACTTCAATTTGACGAGTAACACTTGAAACTGAAATAGACAAACCGCAACTTAGACATCAAAGATATTAGAACAAAAACCGTGTATAGGGTAATAAAAAGTACTTACCAGAAAATATATAAACTAGAACTCGTGTGAACATAATGTAAACTGTGTAAATTAAATAAATGAAAAATATTTCAACTAGCACTTTTAAAATCATAATAAATTTGAGATGAAAAGTTACTAAATCTTCAGAAGGAATTTCAATAGCGTTGCAGAGTTTAACTAATTAAAATACATTATGCATAATCTGGATAAACATGTAACAATATATATTATGTTGAGAGACTTTAAGAAATATAGTAAAGAATATTACCTATAAGGTATCTTCTAAAGAATATTACCTATAAGGTATCTTCCTTGTTCCAAAGCATAGTGGAAAGACTGGATGGACACTGAAGAGAATCGCTACTTATAATTCCATCAAATCCCAGTTGGGGAAGATTTTGCAAACAGTGATTGTTGACATAACTTTCAGTCTCTTGAGGTTGCGCAACAGCGTTATTATTGATCATCTCTGAATTCACGTAATCACAAAGTCTCTGAATGTTACATAATACACTTGCCGCTGTCAATTTCAACTCGCTATCAAACTGCGCGTGCGTTACTTGATTAAACAGACAGAATGTAACCAACCGAATGGAAAACATCAAAGATAACTTTGTTGAAGCCGTATTAAATTCGTGTATTATAGCAAGTACATTGAACTCTGTCTATTGTAGGAATAAAACCTCAAAGAAAATATAGAGTGCAGTCAGTGATAGTTAAAATATTTTGTATTCGAGTGATAGCTTTCTATATTTTGAGTGGTACTTAATACTTTGTCTCGGGAAAAAGACTCAATGTGAGCGAAGCTGTCAGAGTCGACTAGAGCTCAAACTCCCAACCAGATGGTCCTAGGTTTAATCCCCGGTTGTATTTGTGCGACCTTCTTTCGCCACATCATCAGTGAACATGTATGTTAAGCCGTTGGTATAGTCTAGTTCTATTAGGGACTTTAAAGAACCCCCGTTCAGCGTCTGTAGCCATCCCTTAAACACTTTGTTATTTTCTTCTTAGTTAATTTAATATATCATTAGAGCTCCAAATATAGTTAGTGCTTTTTTTCTCAGTACTTGCAACTTGATATTTCTGACTGAACATTATAGTTTTTCATTGATCAAGTATAATGTATTAGTTTCTTATTTTTTTTCCTTATTTTTGCTTAAATATTTTATTTTTGTAGAACTGCAAGAAATAGAAGTAGAAGTTAACAAAAAAGTATATATTTCCTGGCTAAAGTGAAATAACACATCTGTGTTCTATAATATAATATAGTTTATACTAAATCAACACGAGGTATATCGCAAATGCTGCCATATGATTGGTTCCACAACTTACCTAATAATATCATTATACCTGTTGTTGCAAAAAATCCAAGATGGCGCCATCTCAAGTTGTCGAAATGACAGAAGAAAAGATTGAAAATCTAACAGAAATCACAGTTCCATCCAAGAAAACCAGGTATAAAAAAACTTTATGTTGATATATTATAAAACAGAAGCACCTGGTGGACTAACAGCTCATAGAAAACGCCGCCTCGTCGAATAACTGTTGAATAGTACCGTACGGTTATGCTTATATAAGTATAATATATCTTTGCAATAGAAGAGCAAAATAAATCTATACGACCAACATATATACAAGATCGCATGATCAGTTGCTCGAAAGTTGGTCAATGAGGTTAAAATGTGAACTCATGATTGTGAATACGTCCTTATAGAATGATTTTGAGCTATCAAATCGGGTTTACACAACTGTGGTTTCTGAAGAATGTTTTAATAGTACTTTATAGGCACCGGATTTCGTATTTTCAGTGATAACAAATCTCATTCAAAATGCGGCTTGTCTAAACCTTGGGTTAAAACTAATCACCAACCGGGGTAATACTGCAACATATTCAACAGAATACGTAAAAAAGCCGGGTTTGGGCATCAATGACTGAGTAATTAATTAACTAATTAATCAACCTCTCAAACTTTATTGGGTTTCATATTTTCTATAAGCAAAAACAAGATAAAAACAATTTTAAACCAGAAAATGAGAAGAAAATAACTGTAATTAATAGAAAATACCTACTATTTGGTAGCAACTATCAAATTACGATTTCCAGATACATATATGCAGATCTATAATAGGTAATCTAGAGTTGATTATGTTTAATGTCTGTACTTCCTTGTTCTAAATAATTCGAAGCTCCGGCCTGCTTCTGTTACACTAGAAGACCATGAATCTATACAGTGACACTCTTTGACACAGTGTAATATAAAGACATTCATTTATCCATTAAATATTTTATGTACATTAAACATTTTTCTAGTGTTTTGGAAAACTATTGTATAAACTTTGATGATTTTCTTTAACGGTATAGGATATGTTTAAGAGTGTACACATAAAGCATAATATAGTGTACCCTCAATCATTCATAACTTGAAACAATGGTGCTTATACCATCCAGTTACATAAGACCTCAAAGTCCAAAAATGGGTGTCAAACAATAGAAAGAAGGGAATCGAAACAGTTTATATCATCGCGTAATTTGACCTTTAGAAACTGATGTAATTATAGGTGTGGACAAAAGTCGTTTATCGAGGTTTTCTTGACTATGGTACACAAAACCCTTATATACTCAGTAACATATAAAACATTATTACCCAGTTTACGATCACACGTAGCCGAACCATATTCCTTGTACAAATAATTATTATAAAACTAATACAGTCTAATATTAAATATTGAGAAAACGTCTTCTGTATAATATTACAGTACTTGAAATCTCAAGAGAGATCACGGATTTGGGTTCATACAACAAGTTTTTGAATTTAAAGCGAACTTTTGTTCTTATAACAATCTGGAATACGTGCTCTAAATATGTTGTTACTTGAGCAAAACTAACATAAACAGATATATATTCGAAATTGTAGAATTTGTAAAATGGACAAGAAGACATACTATGAAGGGAAATCCCAAATATATTTTGTTTATTGAGTGTATTATATGCTCTGTTTCGTTTACGTAAGGTAAACTTGCGGAATCATGTTGCATGATACATGAATCTGCAATATTGAGTTGTTCGCTGCAAAAAGCCAGTGCCACTTATTCTTAAACGTTCGTTAAGTGGGCAGTTAACGGCGGTATACGCTTGGTTTAATCTCAACGAGCCGAGGTCGCTGTCAACCTATAAATTTAGTATTCTCAAAAAAGAATGTAATTTGCGTTACCAGCACGAAGAGTTCACAGCTCGTGCCGTTTGCTGACAACTTACAATTGGCAATACAAGTGAATGAAGGCAACATGCCTGCGTGGAACTACATTGATTCCACATCTGAGTTTACACAGCGTCCGGACACAAATTACCAAGCTGCCATTCCACAAGGAAGCTCAGTGATTGACATCCAACACAATGTTGCTGATTGTTCTTCAATCAAGAGTACAAACTGGAATCCAGGTGTACTTACTGGTGGTTTGTTTGGCAAGCCTAATGTCGAAGACTTACATACATCGTATAATCAAGGATTCCAGGTCGCCAACTCCAAACATATACAAACAGGGCAAACTAATAGTTTAACAGCTATTCCTGAGCCTTACTTTGCAAAGATTGTCTTTCCAGCAACAGATACGTTCCAAGCCCAGCAACACAACACGTTGCCCCTGTCTCCACCTATATCACCCGTGGAGATTGAAGACATTATTGAAAGTGTTCTTGCTGATTCGTTCAACCCGCCTGACTCGGGTTACCTGCAGGCTGCCCAACCTGTACGGAATGCTTCCTGTTACCCGAGTTATCCTCAGGTTGTAGATCAGGAAAGGAATCTTTCAATAAACGATCTCATATCAGCTTGTCAGGACTATTCGACTGTTGCAAGACGAAGCTCGAGCGATGATAGTGACAGCAGTGTTGGACACTATGGGTTCAGGAAACGATCAGCTAGCTGCGACCTAACCGGAAAAGACGAGGCCTACTGGGAGAAACGAAAGAAGAACAACAAATCCGCAAAGAAGTCTCGCGATGCCAAGAGAAGTAGAGAAAGGATAATGGAACGAAAGGTAACAGAACTAGAGGCAGAGAATGAACGACTGCAAAAAGAGCTGATGGCCTTGAGAGACGAAAACGAAAAACTGAAAACAACGGCTCAGGCTGAAGATCAGCCATGTTCCGGTGAAGACAATTCGTGAGCTCTGTTGTTGGAATAATCAATTACATATCTGTTCCTACGGTGACAACGTTCAATGTATGCATCCATTTAAAGGTGTGTGTCTAGGTGTATTTTTGAAGCTCGTTATGGGTTGTTAGTTCTTCCACAGGATTGTATTAATCTGCAATTATATCAGTAGCACCGTGAAATCCCAAATTAAAGCCCTGTGCTTATAAAAGTTTCTAAGGGGTTTAGGTGGGCTTATAAACAGAGAGGCCTATATCCGGGTATTTATAAGCGGTATTAAAGAAACGCTTCGGAACGAGCAGATACTATCTGAGAAATAGATTAGAAGTAACATGTATCCCATGACATATCGCTGTTAAAATGTATTTTAAATGAACAATTGAAGTGAACTTTGTGATAGAAATACCTGTAGTGCTATTAGTATTGTATTCCGTATAGTACGATTTTGTTACAAAACACATTTGAATTTTTTGCTTCCTAATTTGTTTGGATTTAAAATGGGCCTATATCGTAGGGGACTTATATCTGGGAGGTCTTATAACCGGAATAGAACTTTTGTTAGCAGGACGATGGGCTTATTTATTGGGGTAGGGGCTTATAACCGGGGGGGCTTTAATTTGGGATTTTATGGTATGCTAGAAGCAAGATTAACCACTGACGAAATCTTACATATATTTTTCAGAAGATTAACTAAGAAAAATATCGGAAACAAATATCGAGAAGGATTGTCTGACTTTACTAACATAACAATTACTTTACTTGGTACCGGAAGGTCACTGTTATTAGATCACTAAACGTGTATTCGATAGAACTAAGAATCGAACTAATTATCCGTTAACCCTATCCAGCTAGCTGGCTAAGGAGAGGGACGGGGGAGGGGTCGATTCGACATATTTTGTTTACCTTTCTAAAACGGGAAATGTAAATACAATTTCTGAATTTTACTCTAAAAGTATCCGCTGACAATGCGGTGCGTCGATCATAACTATAACGGAAAACCATGTTTAGGATTATCACTTTTTCCGAAAAAGTATTCTTCTATTAAAAAAATAATAAAAATAAAATAAAATATTAAACTTCGGTTTTTTTAATAGGACTGTTGATCTAACTTCGCTGTGTTTTCTTAATTACTTTCAAATCAATAAAGACAATCTTCTGACGTCATCAAAAATATGAGGCGGTCGCCATGAAACACAAGATGGCAAGTTTGTGACGACAGATGACGTCATAATTAAAATTTATTATTTCCAAAATATTTATCATGGAGTAATTAACGGATCTACCAATGATATCTTTGATGTTTTTACCATTCATAATAACAATATTGAAAATGGAGACCGTTGACACCCCCCTCTCCCTCCCTCCCTCCCCACCCAGTCTTCCTAACAACAAAATGGTACGTTTTATGGACACAGAGTGAGGGACCTAGATAATAAGAAGAAAAATGGTAGTTGTTGCTAGCTGTTGTCATCGTCAGACAACTAAATAAACAATTCACAATAAAGTCGTGTGTGTAAGTGACTGTTAGAAATGCTAATTAGGCGAATCCCTTAGTGAAGTTCGCAACGTATAATTTGTTCTCATGGCGACATTTTCTAAAGCTAAGTAGCAAGAACCTCCCAAAGAAATCAAAACTGCACAAAATATTCAACAAAAACACAGTAAAGGTCAGCTGTAGCTGTATTCCGAACTTCATCAAAACACACAACAAGGAAGTAACTGTAAGCGGAAGGGTGAACGAACGAAACCCCTACAGTTGCCGAAACAAAGACCGTTGCCCACTTTGAGGAACTTACCAGAGCTCCAGCGTCATCTACAAGGCCGAAGACAAAGACACAAACAGCAACGCTACCATCCTGTGTCCTGTACAAAGACTTAAACGAGCGTACATTGAATCATGGATATATTAACTACACCCAGGCCTTCAATCACCGAAGATACCGAACAGTATTGAGCTCTCGAAACGTGTCTGGCATTTGAAAAGCCAATATAAGGCTTTAGCTTTCAATTGGTCAATCACCACAACAGTACGTCCATACTCCAATAAAACAAAGAAGTGCAATTTCGTTTTGTCAAACTGTCGCCATGAGAACACATTCTACCTCGCTAACTTATTACTTCTCTTGCGTTTACACGAGCCACGTACGCGTTATGTAAGCGGCTTTATTATATGGCTGAGTAATTTCGCGCGCTATGATAGGCCTATTTGAGATCCGTAACCTACTATACGGACCGCTATTGGCTAAGTTCTGTCAACAAAGCTAGTTTTGTTTTGTTTTGTTCGGCGCCAAATCATAGTTTCCCTTCTCAGAAAGGCTAAGAAGCCATATAATAAACATCTTATTAACCTCGTTGCTTCGGTCCGAACCGTAAGTTACGGATCCTCGTTTTTTCCTCATGGCCCGCGAGCTTCGCGCTTGGGCCATAAGTATGGAAAAGAACTCGGTCTGTGACTTACGGTACTGACCTCGCCCTCCGTTAATAAGAGGTATGTATTATGAATATCTATTTAGTTGTATTGATCGCTTTGTGTGAAACTCTGAGTAGCAACATCTAGCATTCTGACATTCGTCTAAATCGAACTATTATCTAAAATATATAGCTAACATTCTTATATGTTCAAACTCTAAATGTTTTTGATCTTTATAGAAGATCTTCTGAATGGACTTTAAGATCGAATATTATCTGTAAGATCTGCAAAACGTTTAAATTTTAGGTCCATTTTTTTTATCTATATCTTTTATATATCAATCGCACGGTGTACTCTATATCATCAGCAATAAATCAGCAATCACAGACATTCCAGCATAAGTTAATAAAGATTCTTGTAAGTTTACATTTCTTTAATGGGTCGTAGATTGCATTTAATTTGCTATTTTTCTATTTGTTGCCTGTATTTTTTAGTTTATGGTTACAAAAACCATAGAAATCGTTAATCTAACAGTCACTAAATCTCACAAAACAAAACTTACCAAAACTTACTTGCCAAGTTAGGGGGCAAATTTCATACCCCAGTAAAATTCATTCAAAACTATTAGATTATTGTTAATATCTTAAGTACAA
>JANUFV010187523.1:0-12565 GCA_024757865.1 Epizoanthus scotinus | reverse complement strand
TCTCCCAACCTACTTATAACAAATGTATGGAGACTTGTAAGGAGAATTTAGCAACACGTCACTTGACATGTTTGGGGTTGATAGGGTTAACAAGGGTATGATAACAGCTTGACATTTTATTGACAGGGTGGATATCTGGGTGGAAATTTACCTGTTGCGTCGATAAACAATGAAAATTAAATAAAGATTTGTGGTAAATAAATTGTTGTTGTTGTTGTTGTTGTTGTTGTGATAATAAGTAGCCTTGTATTATGGACAGAAACGTTTCAACTGACTACAATAGTGTTAACACAAAATAATTCCTTCATTCTCCATTCAGAATCTTAGATAACGCAAAAAATTTGATAGGCAAGACTAACATAGAAAAAAACGGCGTTGATATGAAATACTCTATATAGCCACAATAAGTTTATGATTGCCATAAAAAAACTAAAATCACCATAAATCATCAATTTACTCGCAAACCATAGCATGGGAACTTTTATACAAATGCTTCCATGGATAATATTTTCAACTATACTGGAATTTACAAATAAACTCATAAATAAATATACAATAGCAATATATTAGGTCATATAGCTAGGATGCAACATTCTTAATGCATTCTATTTTACTTGTTATATATACTTGTTATACTTGTTATATACTTGTTATAAGTAGTATTATATCTGAATGTTTTAAATAAGAACAAAAATATATAATGTGATATTATACAAAATTACAAAATATAGGAACTAGCAAAGCTCAAATAACATATCCTAAAACGCCATAACCATTGCAAAGTATTAGACTGTATATATTAAATTAATTCAACTATCTGTGGGGGAAGGATATCTTAAACCGGTTTATAATATAGATTGGATATAACGAGCGCTCTGATTGGTTGAAAACCATGCTTTATCAGAGTATATATATATATATATATTTTTTTTTTCTCTTTCGTGCTTTTGACACTTCCTGCGTGCTTATATTACTGTACGGAGCACGCTTGAAGCTGTTCTAATTGTTAATTTAAGTCCTTATATCAAAGAAGACGAGAAGGTTTAACGGTCTGCAATTATTAAACATAGGAAGTACCGCGGCTTCCTGTTTGTTTTAACTCTTTCGATGTTGTTCCATCTTGGAGTCGCTAGTATAATCACCACCCTCACGGCGATCAGCATAACATCAACTCCTACAGTTGATTAATTCAATTTCTCTTCAATGACTTTTAACTCTTTAGCTGATCAGCATGTAATAATTTATTCCCCAGCACTGTTTATGAAACACACTCGTGTTAAACATGCTAATAAAATAATAATTATAACTGAAATTTGTCCCATACTAATTCAATTTATGGAAGAGAGCCCGGAACTCGCAATCCAGTCATTTTTTTACTCTGCAATCCAGATTTTAAAAGTTACAATCCACAATCCGGTAAGTTTTCGATTTTGTAATCCGGAATCCGGCATTGGAAGGAATCCGGAACCAATGACAATGACCATCGAATCGGGAATCGGGAGGATTTTCAGGCTCGGGATCAGAATAAAAAGGGTTGGAATTCATAATTCAAATGATTTAGTGGAGTACAGAATCCAATATTAATTGTAATAACATCAACTTTAACGAAATAGAGGTCTCAACAATAGAATATTTTACACGTATACTTATGAAATGTTTGCAAGTGAACAGACAGTCGAGTTGTCGGTCTGCAAGACCGTATAGCAAGGACACCTGGTTTTCAGTCGATCACAACACCGGGATTTAGCTACAGACATGGGAACCAACTTGCCATATAACAATTACCGTAAACATTAGAGACAATCAGTAGTAAGAGAGCAAAAAGCACGACATTACGTCATTGTTTGAAGCTATAGTAACCATAGAAACCAACTACTAATGACGGTACTCGTTTTAATCCATGGATGCAGAGACATCCATCATTCGCACCAAGCTTCATAACAAATTCTCAAAAATAATCGAAAAACTTGGGCGGAGGGTCAAAACATAAGTGAAATTACTTTGTCGGGCTTTACTAAAGAGATGACACTTTTCCTTTATAGCCTGCAACTGCTATCTATTCTAATTATGATCTGGTAATTAGAACGAAATGTAGCAGGAACGGGAATCCAGTAATATATTACCCTAGCTAGCTCTAGGTGTTGACGTGCTCATAGCTATAACATTTAGTTTTTATATGTACCCTCTGATATAGATAAGTTCTTATGTATGTTTTAGTATCGGGGGCTATGCAACTATTTATTAATCTTCTTTTCTTACTTTTGCTATAAGTGACTTTATATGTACGTACGTGCATGTATTAATGTAGAGTATTCACCTTGGCCCGGGTCAAGTGCACGATTAGTCTCATAGTTATTGCAGGTGACTCCCATACAAACATGTTATTAGTATTATTATTTTCTTCAATTTTTGTATATGTAAACATTAATTAATATAACTGTATATACTCTGATCATGCACTGAGGAGTGTAGGCTGTTACCTATACGAAACAGAACTGTATGCATTAAACCAGAGTCAAAAGCATAAACGTGTCCTGTCATTCTAACTTGCTCTACCGATGGTATTGAGCACTCTCGACACACAAATTCAAAACTCCTCCTTGGAAATATATATATATAAGTATATTTGATCTTACTGATACTAATTGCCATACTACATGAAAGTGAATTTTAACAATCCGGAACATTAGTAGAACGCTACGGCAATGTAATGTCATATATATGCGGCACGCGTACATGCACGGATGTCTAGGTATTTTTAAGGAAAAATGTATTGTCGGTATCGGTGTCGGTGTCTGCGGGTTCAGTTCTAAGACTTGTGTCAAACGTCGTAGTTTAAATGAGCAGAACTAAATGCAATGATTAAGCACGTGAAAAGTTTGACGTTTCTCCCAGTTAACTTGGGTTGTTTGATTATAATCGTCTCTAGTATGCCACGAGGCTAGAACAGGGGTGAAGAATAACTGGAATTGTTCCCGTCTAAATTGGCGAGGTGCGGCGTTTGTCTGAACAGGCGAACCTAAATAATTCAGATCAACCTAAAATGCAATTAGTTCCAACACGCTTCACTAAGCTTTGGACGAAGAATGAGATAGCTTACTTTATACACAAAGATAGGCAGAAAGTGGCAAATCTAGAACTTACCATAATTCATAAACGTTTAATTGGTAGAGTGTTTTGGAGGACATGGTCAAACAAACAGGAAAAATCGGTTGATTGCAAAGTTTAGTTACTAGTAATTTTGAAAAAATAAAACAAAGTTATTAGTTAATTAAATTGTCATTGCTTAATTACCATTAACTTAATTGAAAATTTAATCATGGTTGTAGGTGGTAAGGTGACACTCAACAATAGCTGCCTTAAACGTTTCATATATATTATATAATTATTGTGAGTTGAGAAAATTTGAAATGTCTACTGATGACTATTTAGATATATAATGAACTTGCCAAATTATAAGCATATTTTAATTCAAGAACACAACATTGTCATTGGATTAGGTTTGCAAAAGAAAGCTAAAGCCAACTCAGAACAAAATAATAGTGCTGTTAACAACATATTTAAATGTAATACCGGTGAAAAAGTATTAAGAATCAAGTACCAGAATATTGAATATGAATTGTTTAACAAGACTAGCTTATATTAAAAGTATTATTATTAAAATTGTCTTGTGTAAATGCCTGAGGCTATAGATACTAAAATGGACCTAGAATCACAACTGGAGTCTGTCACAATGTCAGGCCTTGTTCAAAATATTCCAAGTACCGACCGCGTTTGACACTAGAAGTGTATAATGATTAATGGACAGCTAATTTCATGTCTCGCATGAAAATAGTTATATAACTGCATATTATATACGGATACCTTCAATGTCATGCACTATTGTTATTTTAAAAATAGTGGTTTTACAACGTAGTGGATCTGCATTCTACAACATTGACCTCGTGTTTATGACAGTATTTGAACAACAAACACAACGGAAGGTCTGCTAGTGTTTTCAATGAAATTGAATAAGGATTTCACTTATTTTCAAGCAATATAATGAGTTTACTTTATGTTCTCGCATCAACCGATAACTTTTCTTCATTCGTTAGGCTTTAGCACATCCACATATGCATTTCTTCATTAATTAGTAAGTCTACTTAAAGCAATTAGCACATAATTCAAATGTTTGCTTCATCAATCAGTGCTCCTCTGATTGAATTATATTGCTACCATGGTCTCTGCTATTATATCTCACGCAAATTATTCTTCATATAACTATAATCATGGTAGTCGATTGCAGTCTTTTATACCAAGAACATTATACCAGAAAAAGTGGTACGGTTTTGATATGTCTTATATATCATATATCAGGGTTTGATTTATACAGAATATTCATTAATTTAACCTAGGAGCTGTTTATATTTGAAATGGTCACACTCCTAGATAGGGTCACCGTATCCAGAAGGGTTACCCTCTTTGTTGCACAGGGGAGGTGAAAGGGAAAATTGTTGCCATGTAAATTCTTGAGGTAGGGTAACTCCATTTAGGATGACTATCATATTTTTATTGTTGTTTGTGGAGGTCTTACATTCCAAATGTTAGAAATATTCCGTATAAAGTTGGACAACAACTGGCCCGACGATTTTAGGATGCTAGCACTAAAATGTCAAGGGACGTGACTATTTGAATTAAAGAACGGCCATAATTTAAGAATATGGTAATGACATACCAGAGGTTAAAAACTTTGGTATTTATATTTTAAAAATATATAAAATATACCTTTAAAATGTACTAAGTATATCGCTCTCCCGTGTAGGCACTCAATACTGCCTTCAGGGTGTTTGCACGTACAGTATAATAATAATAATAATATAAAGTTTAGGTCTCAAATTCTAGACGCGAATCGGCCTCTTTCAAGGTGATTGGCAGAGAGTTCCATAGGGACGGGGCAGCAACAGAAAAGGAGCGCGCACCATAGGTTTCAGTTCTGTAAGTGGGCGGCTTTGTCAGAGTTAGGCCAGAGGCAGCTGAGCGAAGTAAACGGGCTGGTTTGTAAACATGGCGAAGATCTTTGATAATAATAAAAATAATAATAAAAGTTTTATTTATATAGCGTTTATTCGACCTAAAAGTCCACAAGCGCTTTACAATGCTTAAAATTTGATGTAATTAGGACCCATGTCATGGAGAGCCTTGTAAGTGAGGATTAACAGTTTGAAAGAGCATTCACTTCATGAATCTTACTTTTTCTTAAATCGAGTCAAATCTCTTAATGTCGATTTTCCATCCTATAATTTAGAATCTCGAAAATGGAAAAGAAAAAAATTTCAGATAATTTACAGGCAAAAAAAATATTATTTTTTAAAAATTTAAAAATAGTTTTCAGCGGCAGACCAAAATATATAATATGTTCTTATAAACAAAAGAAGGTACCTCAAATATCAACTCAGGAGCATACACTATAGTCTATAACCTCGAGCTGTTGTTTTTAAGACTTATGCTCCATTGAGTCTCGTTATACTTATAGTTACCGCCGAGATTCAAAATAATAGCTGGAGCAATTCAGAAAATAGATACAAAAATGCTACGGTATCATACGAATACATATGAATATGCGCTTATAACATTGTATTATCTGCCTAGCATGTACCAGTTATTCAGTTATAAACTGCAGTAGGTTTCAGTCTACTCATTCAGCTCGGCCAGTGTAATACTAGCTACTACAAAACAAAAAAATTACCAACTTGTGCCATAGTTATCAACAATCGCGATTTTTTCAAGCAAATGGTAATAGTAACTAGATCAGAGAAATTAGCGTGTTTTTTTTTATCTAAAATGCCATTTTTCATTAATTGTCCTTTTAATTATCACATAACTTTGAAATATACCGAGATATATATTTTGTTAATAATCCAGGAATTAACTCTTAATAAGTATTTTGTTTATGTTTGTGTCGTATGATCACGACTGATCCAACTCTTTCACATTCATTTAACACAAAACTGAATATTGAAAATATCAGGCTTAGAGTTGAACACTAGTCTTAGCATCTATACTACATTCAAAGGTTTGTTTCGTCAAGATCTTCGAAACAGTTTTGCACACTGTGGAGGTTTGCAAATATTTCTGGGTGGAGCTCAAGTAATCTTTCGAGTTTTATCTCTAAGAAGAGTCTCTCCAAGAGCATCTGTGTTTCCATAAGAGGCAGTTGACATTCGCTAGCTTCGCTAGTAGGTAGTGACACATCATTTAACATATAATTGTCGCAAACTCTACTTTCTTCCTCATTCATATTGACTTGACTGCAGTCATCAAATGTCCTCAACATAGGTTCGTCATTAGTTTCGCATACATTTGGACTGATTGGGTCTTCTTTTCTTTTCTCAAAGCTAACGTTTCTTTTCGCCTTTTCACGTTCGATAGTATTTATAGCACCAGACGTGTGTGTAGAATTTCCATTCTTAATTGCTTTATTTACACTCCCATTGCCCTGGCTCTCCCTCTGGGTATCGTCACCATTTAAATTTATTTTGCTGTTCTCCTTCTTGCCATGTGGAGCCTTGGATGACTTGCGCGAAATGTTTGGCAGGGAATAATATGATGTAGTTGCTCGTCTATGCCTCTCTCTTTCATGTTTAGTTCCACATCTGCACCTGGCGATGGCGCTGAAAGCTTCACGGAATGATCTGTTACACACGCCGTATATCACAGCGTTTAAAACTGAATTCGTGTACGTGAATGCACGACAAACGAAGGAGATCAAAGCAAAGTTGAAGTCACCCGGACTACCAAAGTCAATCCACAGCCAAAAAATTTGATTAGGCTGCATAAAGATCAGGAATATGATAACAATAAAAATAAACATTTTTACAGTCTTCTTATTCTGAGTCTTTCTTTTCCGCATGGAGTCCGTGTTGCTGTCAGTTCTTGGTTTCGTCCTAATTTTAGGCTGATTCATATACCCATTTCTAGATGAATAACTAGAATCACCGCTGAGCTTTTGGGCCTGTTTTTCACTATTGAAAAGTACGGCTCCAAGTCGCAGATATACAGCAGATACGATTAACAAAGGTATGCCATACTGGAGAAGAAACAGGAAGATGGTGTAGAGCTTGCGGTAGAGAAACTCGGACCATTCTTCTGAGCAACGTCGTCCAACGCTATCATATCGTAATGCGAGTAGGTAAGGCAGGACGGCGGTTGCAGAGAGAAAATGTATGAGAGCTATAACAAGAAAGCACCCTCGCCGTGTTAAGCGATATTTGAAGTTCAGAGGATGAATTATTGCACGATATCGGTCGAGTGATATTGCAACGAGCGTGAAGCATGCTGATGTTGTGGACATGGTGGCGAGAGGATACAGAAACCTGCATGTTACTCTTCCAAATGGGAAATATTTGACTTCCTCTTCAATGATATCGAATGGGATGCTGGTTATGGTGGTTAACAGATCACATGCAGCTAAACTTGCGATGAAAATGTTTGGGACAGATTTCATGCGTCTGAACAAAACCACGGACAGAATCACCAACGTATTGCCTCCAACGCTGAAGATAAATATGAGAACATACACGCAGAACTTGAGAACTCTGAACTCCAAACTCGACGCATCTTCAACTTCTGCTGATGCACTCGTAGTGTAGTCGACATTAGATGTAGTAGTAGTAGTAGGCAAAGTCATTTCAACACTGCTACAAAAATATTACGGAACCACTTGATCGCTGCTAAATTGTGTCCATACAATATTGATATTGTATTCAGCATCGCCCGACAAATGTTATCTTATCAACGGAGATCGTTCTACTTCATTGAATAGACTGCTTCATGCAAATATTGAAATTGGATCATACAAATTTGTCAAAGCTTCCGAATTTCAAAGCCGGGAGGTTTGGATCACAGCAAGTTTTTCAAGTGGCGCTGTCCTTGTCTGATGGTGACCCGTAAAACCTAGTTGTACAACGCAGCAGGAAACCTTATAAATATGATGACAGCAATTTTGATGGGATTTAAATGCGCCATCTGTTTTGAATAATAATCGGATAACTATTTATGATAGGACAACTGGATCATTTAGTCCGGCTCACATACAATAACTCCTGTTTAACGTCTTTTCGAGTAGCTTCTCTTTTCATGGACAATTTTGTACCACATCAGTAACTCGTGTGCATTTGTTTTGTTTACGATTCAAATTTAAAAAATAACCAACATAAGTTATGGATTCTATAAACCTAACACATAATTAAGTACACCCGAGGCTAAATGATGAAACATTTTATCATTTACGTAACATTCTGGTGTTCCTAATGAGCACTCGACCTCTGCGTGTCCAAAAAGTTTATTAAAAAGTATATTTAATATTTGTAGTTCAAATGAAACCCGTAGTGTTGCATGTTCTATTCGTGTATAAAATAGAGGTATGGAAGACAAGAAGAAACAGGATCTTGGTCAGCCGCCCGCGTGAAGATCGAAAGATAAACAGACTTTCGCCCGCCCTGCTGGGCAAAGTGAATAGACTTTTGTGTGTCGGTTTGCATCAGCTGATCCGTAATGTAAACAGTAAAGACAGCGATATTTCTTATCAGTTGTTGTTGCGGTTGATCATTTCTATTTGCGCAACCATTCAAAAGATTTCGAAGAATTGAGAGTAGAGTCCTTTCTGCAACTTACTGAACATTTTGATCTTGCTCAAGTTCTCTTATAAATATGCCTGTCTTTAGTAACAGATATTAGAACAATTTATAGTGTTTAATATCACACGCAATTTAGGCGTTTGCACTGACAGACATGATCAAAATTGTGTGACAATCTTTATATGACAAGTGAAAATATAAACCTAGCTCATGAACCTACATTCACTCGCAGCTAGAATCTTAGCATTAGATTGACTCTACTACAACTATGGAACTTAGTTTAGTCCAACTTATATTCTAAGTATATATCTATTGACAAAACCGAACGACCGGCTGATGTTGTAATAGTATGTTTATAATAGAATAATTAGAACTAAGACTTATCATTTATACCTGTCAGTTTTTATTGATTTAAAATTTATCATTTCAATGAAAACGATATGCTGTCAAATAAATCGTAAACGGACGGTGGTTTCTCGCACGAAACAGCAAATTGTATGTGCACGCAAATGTAAATTATTGTTTTGTACGACCAATGAATATGGGAAATACGAAAAGTATGTTTTGGGGAGTGTTGGCAATATTGCCCTGTAGTTTGTGGGCTTGTAACATTATGGCTAGTAATATTAGTTTTGCGTTGCTTTTAAGACTGCTAAGTGCATTTAAAAAATTAGTTGTTATTTTTAGGGGCTCGGTGTTCAGTTTTGTGGTTTACGTTTTGACTTTGAGTAATGGCTTCAGTATAGCCTCTATCGCCCGCACTATTTATAGATCGACGTCCCCCGTCCCCCTCTGGTAAATATTGATAAGTACATCAAAGCGGTTGTCTTTTTTAAAAACCATGAAATGTATAATAAGGGAAGGCATCAAAAAATTCTCAAAACAAAAATATAAAAGAACTCGTTGCCTGGCGACCTACTCATTCGAGGCTGTTAATAATATTAATTTTCGAGTGAAATTAAGCTCTGAATACATGACTCAGGCAACAAATTTTCCTTGAATCGCATAATATAGATTTTGAAATCTATAAGTGAAACGCCAAACTTCACGAGCCTGCTCGAGAGAAATATTTCCAGCAAGTCCTGCTTTCGTTTGGAATCAGAAATGAAGTAGAATTGCGATATCAGCTTTACAGTCGTCAGCCAATCACAATTGTCCATAAAACAATTGCAAGTCGCGCCCGCGTTACGGTAGACAGGCGTTACTACCATTGACGAAAGACCACTTTTGTCTGTGTTGAAGTCGTCATGCTCTGCAGATATCAACAAACGGCCAATCAAATTGTAATATATATTTTTTTAATTCAGAAGCTGGGCAAGGTGTCAGTGCAGGGACTCTCGTTTCCAGATCCAGGGTCATTTCACTTTCCGGTCTGGAAAGTGAAATGACCCTGGGAATGAGGTTGTGTGACAGCGCCGTGACATTTCCATTTTGGGCCCCACTTGGAAACTTGGAAACTCACTTGGAAACTCGCTTGGAAACCTGGCTCTGTTTTGTAGCCAAGCCTCTGTGTGGGTTATTGGTCCCGCGGGCAGTTCAAGTAGTCGTCTAATGGCGAACGAATCAAAGGTAAAGAAACAGAAACTCCTAACGGTTAGTGAATAGTTGTTTCACTTCACATGTATTTGTAATAATGTAAGTGTGTTTGAGGGTCCAAAGATATGCATTCCCCACACTCACACTGAATCGCCAAATCCTGGTACCGTATTATATACTGAGTCGTGTACCAGCCCACATGCCACATTCACCGATTGATGATTTAATAATTCTCCTCACAACCCCCTATCTCAGTATCTGGTCCAAACAACAGCATCACACAAACTCGTGAGCTTCTTTCAAGTATATTTGACAGCGTGTGTATTTAAAACGCGATTGAAAGCAAGCATAAACTAGCCTGCGTGCAGCCGGTCGCGAAGAATTAAATCCCTGATTAAATCGTTTGCGTCGCAGGCTACCATAAACCCGCATACAAAGTCTTATATTTTCCAAATTATGTCAACTCTTATAAAAATATAACTCACTTACAATATGTTTGGGCAACCTGTGGAAGACAACACGAAATTTATGCAATATGTGAAAATAGTATAGCAATCAATAATTACTGTTTGTTTGAGTAAAGCCAGACTATTGCACCGTTATGCCGAAAGTGTGAATGTTAGAGAAGCTAATAAATCTATTAAGTATTACTGTCAGCTGTAATTTTCAGGCCACAAGGAGGAGGGGGGAGCTTATTAGAAATGGGGGATGTCAGTCATTATTTTTCTTCTGAAATGTCACACAGCTTTAACAAATACAGGTTTTGAATACAACTATATTTTGTGCTGAAATGCAACCTTTAGGGGCTGCTTAATGATATCCTGAGCTCTAGATAAGGGTAGCCATTTTGAATTGTCTGGAAATGTTGGTAAATTATTTCACAAAAATATAATAATGTGCTCAATTTAACATATGAAATTTAGTTAACCTTGATGAACCTTAAAAGTGTTTTTTGTTTTCTTACTATTAGTAGCTTGTAACATTATATTACAAAGTTGTCATAAGATTATCAAAGGTCAAGTTTGTGACCTAAAGACATTGATATACATGTATTATAAATTTTGAGCCCATGTTCAAAATACCCTATTTAAATATTTATTTTGTTTTTTTCTTACCGTATATGCAGGTACACTGCTGACTATCAAGTAGCCACTGGATACTTATAATAATAATAAATTTACTTTCAATGGCTATACAATATATATGATCAAATTTGTTTCCTAATAACAAGTCAAAACTGGTACAATCAATCTTTCTAAAGTTGATCAGACATTCACATCAAGTGAACTGCAAATGAAGGGACAGATCCAGACATTTTGGAAAGGGGCCAGGCCCATACTCAAAATTCGGAAGAAAGGTTTCCCAAAAAGGGGATTTGTGCTCCAAAAGAGGTATTTTTAGTATTTTTCTTATAAAACATTTGCAAAATTGCTGGTAAAAGGGAAAGGGACCGGCCGCTTGAGCCCCTCCCCTAAACCCACTCCTGGGATGTTATTTTGCTATTCTGTATGTACTTCCTAAATATGTATAGGGATTTCAAATATTGTACAATTGGTGGCTAAAAAACCCAAAATAGACAACCATTGTAATTGTTGCAACATGGCAGTCTGCAATATTTGCTATAATGATTAATACTAAGGCTTCATTACTGTCAAATGATCCCATTGATTCTCACTTTTGATTTATCAATTGAACACAACATTTGAATCCCTCTTCCTAAAACTTGCAATATCACTGAGGTTGCAAATCGTTATGTCATTATCACTTGGGCCAGACCAATTTCAGTGGACACCTTGCATTGGACTTACCGGTAGTCCCGTTCCTGTCCTACCTTTTCGGCAAATGTATTTAACGTGTGGTTGTTCTCCTGTATGTTGTAATTTTTGTAACTGATAATAAAGTTGTTTAAATAAATAATAAAAATTAATTAATTACTTGTAGCACGGATGTGACCGACCCTGTTTCATGGCAGGGGTATAGAAGTCCCCTAGCCCTATGCCCAGGACTAGCGAATTTGAATGTTGGGCTAGCTAGCCCCTAGGCTAGCATGTACATGTAAGAGACATGACAGGCAACATTTTTAGTACATTAAAGAGACTCAGATTACCTTTGCCTAAGTGGTTACATATGACAGACCATTAAGTGGAAAAAGGAAAAGAACTTTCAAGAATTCCAAATGCAAATTAATGCCCACTATTTGTGTCCTAATTTTTGAGGGTCTTCATCAAGACATTTTGTGTTGCACTACATGACAGCCCTATGCGCTAGTAGTTGAGCCTTTTGGGCTAGTAAATCTGTGATATCTCTAGCCCAGGGCTAGCTCATTTTCAGAAAATATCTACACCATTGCATGGCACATTTAATTTCATGTAAAATTTGTGGGTCTACTCATAAAATGATGCCTCACAGTTTAC
>JANUFV010187412.1:0-12572 GCA_024757865.1 Epizoanthus scotinus | reverse complement strand
ACAAACTAGTCAGATAGAGGGCAAGGTTAAATGATGACCATATTCTGGACCGCATTCGACCTTGTTCCGTTTCATAGCACCGAATTAAAAAAATATATTAATACCGTTATTTAAACTTAATCGTAAAAAGTTTGCTTAAAACACGATCTTCTTTTTAAAGGAATCTTTGCAACTTTAGTTATCGTTATCTGCTGTACGTCACACACCGCTTGATAGAACAATGGGGTATCAAAATGTAGTAGATATCTAGAACGGGGTATCAAAAATAGCCAATTTTTAGAACGGGGTATTATCTTGAATGCAAAAACCCTTGTAGAACGGGGTTCAAATCTGGATGTCTAGGCAGCACATACCCACCATGGCTAGACAGGGTTGCCCACAGGCTACCCAAACTTATAATGCGACTTTGTAACTTGGTGTATAAATATAATTATAAGAATGTGTATGGAGTGGAGAAATAATCCAATATTTATAAGTTGTAGTAAATTGCTATCTTTGGTGAAATAGACTTCAAATGTGTGGTTTACTTGTGTCTTGTGCTGATTTCAATGCCATTGTGTGGCCATTGAGTTATTAGAAAAATAGTTGCTCCCAGTAAGCACTTAATGGTATCAAAATCGGCACAAAACTTGCGTAAACCACACAATTGAGGTAGATCAAGTTTATTTCACCAGATATAGCAATTTACTACCACTTATATTGATATCAAATTATTTTTTTATACATTCTTCTATAATAATTATATTATTTAATTTATACACCAAGTTACAAAGTCGCATTATAAGTTTGGATAGCCTGTATCTTGCCACTCTAACTGGACATCAAATTTGAGGACTTTTCAAGAACTTTAATTAACTGCAAGTTTAAGGACCCTTATGCAACAAAATTAATAAGAATTAAGCCAACTGCCACACATGGCAAAACAAGAGATGTAATCTGATTTAGGTTTGCCAGAACTTACAGCGAATGACAAATTTTGTTACAAACACATTTACTTTTGAAATTCCAGCCTACTTTTTTACTAGCTTGGGTACATATCTGAAATCAAAAGTTTTTTAAACACAATCAATTTTCTAGTAGAGCATCTACCAGACAATTCAATGATGTTCAAGGATTTTTCAGGCCTAAAACTTATTTTTCCAATTTCAAAGATTTTGCAGGAGTTTGACAACGAATCATAGATAAGGGGAATAGTTGGGTCAATAAATAAATTATTGTGCAGTCTAGTCGTGTGAACAGATATACTCATGGGCAGAGGAATGTGAGCTGAACTGATACACTGTTAGTGGTAGAGAACCAATAAGAAAGTTTGATAACAGTAAATCCAGTGGTTGGTGCAGTCGGTAAGATCTCTGACTCCCAACCAGAAGGTCCTGGGTTCAATCCCCTGCCTTCCCGAGGATTGTATTTGTGTGGCTTTCTTTTGCCACACTGTCCGTGGACAGGGACTTCAAGCCATTGGTCTAGTCTCTCGACAATCTACCGGGGGACTTGAAAGAACCCACACACTTGTTGATAAGAGTAGGTTAATGCAGGTGTTGTGGTCTGTCACCTCCTCTCTACTGATACAAGTCACTGTATAATTATAGTCTATATAATAATGTAATTTTCATTTAAAATGATATGGATTTTTAGCTGATTTTTAGCTCAATGTGCAGGTATATCGAACATTATTTTACAGCCCCAGAAAACAGTGACCATTGTGTAAAACAATAAAAATATTTATTTATTTAATTTATAAACAATTGTTACATTGTTATTACAATATAAAGAATAATATTGTATTACTAATGTATTACTGACATCACATGACAAAAAAATGAACTTTCAATTTATAATATTATTAAAATTATGTTTTTCATTTGAAACTGAAATGTGAACATCATACAGCCTTTGCTGTCAGCTTTCAAGCCCTGTCTTCTCACCGACAGTTAACTAGTAGTATATAATTACTGGACTTTGTCCACCAGTTACATTTAATTATATACATAATACTGTACTACTCTATTAAATGCATGGTACTACAGAAACTAGAGTAGAGTCCTGTCTCAGATTTAGCACATTTGTCTTGGAATAATTTTGTACTAACAGAAATGGTGTTGTTATGGGTTCTGATTTCAAGTATTGAGAATTTAAAGAACTTGTTCATTTATCTACGGCTGAATGAAGTGAAGTGGAATGCCAAAGAGCTGATAAATGGTTTCATGAATTCCCCTGTGAGCATATTGATTTGCTACATAATATTTTGCAAGTGCAAAAGTGTGAGATTGTAGTTTGCGTATTGGTTTTAACAAAGTGATCAATTTGAATCAGTCATTGTGGTCTACTTTCAGAGAGCAAACTTTAAGTTTTTCCTCCCTCAACTTTGTGTAGTTTTGGATTCAGTTGTGGTGTATTGTTATGGTCTAATTAAATGGGCCAAATGAATCACTGTTACTTTTATTATAAACAAACATTTACACCGTACTTTTATTAGCTAGGTTCATCCCAATCTAGTACTTCCTAAAATATATATCTTTTGGCATTACGTCTACATTATTTTTATATAAACTGCAGTGTTTCTGAGACAGTTCCCTAATCCATTTCTACCTATTTCCTTATTTACAATTAAACTACATATTTACCTACCCCACCCAGACACTCTACCAGAACCTTAACACAGACAACCCAAGTTCACTCAAATCAACCCTAATGTAATACTACTCCTTAGCCCTTGAACTTACTAGGGACATTCAGCAGCCAGGACGGCGACGTCAATGACGACAGAAGAAACCAAAAGGATTAATTACGGAATACAATGAACTACATGCTGGAATGTACCAAGTTGACCACCTGTTCACCGTCGTGTTTAGAAACACAGCGTGAAAAGCACAAATCTTCGGTCTTGTAGGCAACGTGAACGTGGAAATAGAAAATATCCTGTTGTTAATTTGGGTTTGAAACTTGGGTTTCTACTTCCTATGATTCGCACTCCTTCACACAAGAAACAATAAAAGGGAATGGGAGACACACAAAAGAAAACAAGAAAGTAGAATTTCAGCCGTCGTCTTAGCCGTTGCTGTCCTAGCTGCTAAAGGTCACACCTTTAAAACAATCTGCCTAAAATGTAACACTCCACGCAGCTTAACGCACACCATATCATGTTGTTATTAATTTCTATGTACTTGTTTTAGTCGTACCGTTTTAACTTTATTTTATATACGGGCCTGTATTGAAGGCGAAGCTAATAAAATAAAATAAAAGCACAGCAGACACGAAAATGTGAAAATGGCCTGTATGACGAAACCAAAAATAAACAACTGCCAGGTCATTATAAACGTATCATAATATCTATACTACCATAGACGCCCACTTCACTGGTTCACACACAACTGGGCAGGTGAACTAAGTAAGTTGCAGTAAGTTCACCATAAGCCCTTGTCATGCTGAATTTCAACATGGAAAATTTTCAAATTTTATGAAAATTGCCAACTCATTAATTTTAAGAAACAAGTAACACCAAACACTCCTGCTCATCAAGACAAACAAAATGAGTGGTCATTTGATGGGTTTTGTCAATTGCTTCAAAAGTTAGGACAGTTTGGGTTTTAACAAAATCGTCTTCAGCAGGACAAGGGTTAGCCTTGGCATATAGAAATGTAGCATTTTGCCCTCTAAGGGTCTAGTACTAGTAATATTTAAGTTAAACTAAATATTGCGTTATGCCTAAAGCATCAGGGCCAAACAGTCACTGGCCATCCATTATGCACATTGAGTGCATACATGTCTATTTTCTTTAGAAACGCACCAGCCAATGAAGTTCTTCCATTTCTAAGCTAGAGATGTCACCTAAACAAGTCAGACAAATTGGCTTCAAGAAATAATTGAGTGTGTTAATTGGCAAACCGACTTGCAAGTCTGTTTGCAAGTCTGTTTGGACACACATCCAAGTCCGAGCAGTTTGGATGCAAGCTTCGCGTTACTAGCATTGAATTGCAAGTCTGTTTGACATGGCTTAAAACCTATCTTACAATATATTATACACATTTCTCTAGTGTCTTATTTGATAAAAGTATAAATAGATAACAAAGCTAAATAATGCACTATGAGATATACGGTAGGTCTGAACTGGAATTTCCAAGGGATTAAGGGAATTCCAACCAAAAATCATGTTGGGGGGGGGGGAGTAGGATTATACACAATAGGAAAACAATTGAATGTTTCTCTAGTTTCATATATTAATTTTATTTGCCGTGTTTTAACATTGTCTTGCTCTTGAGAATACCATATGTATTAAATTTTCAGCATTTTGATTGGTTGCACTAGTTCTCGGCTTATGATAATCGGTCAAGACTTATGTGGAGAAAACAGTTCTTTCTAAAACAAAACAGCTGTTTAATAATAAAAGGAAAATAAATTTCCAATTCCCCTGCTATGTTTTAATAAAATGAAATCAAACAAAATTATTGTTCAACTTGCACTTATTGAATATGAGATGATTACAGCTGACCACCATTAATTTATTTTGACTATCATCATGCGCCTGTTTGTGGTGTACATGTACATTGTAATATAATCTACCTTCATGCTGTGCAAGTAAAGGCCCGTTCAAACAGATCTAACATGTTGGTCCAACACCATCCAACATGTTGGTCCAACACCATCCCACATGTTGGTCCAACACCATCCAACATGTTGGTCCAACACCATCCAACATGTTGGTCCAACACCATCCAACATGTTGGTCCAACACCATCCAACATTGTTGGACGCAACATGTTGGATCTGTTTGAACACCAAGTTGGAAGATGTTGGACGTTGTTGGGCAATGTTGGATCAAGTTTGAATCAGTTCAAACTTTTCATCCAACATTTTGTTCTTGTGCACGCGCGCTGTTGATTTGTCATTAGATTTTGCCATAATCGTGATAAATATGGTGAGAGCGTGTGCTCAATGGAAAAAACAAATATGTCTTGAGCAAACTTTGTATCCAACATGTTGGCCAGCGTTGGATTTGTTTGTACACTTCCCAACCAACACCATCCAACATTGTTGGATCAACAATATACAGACCTTTTAGTTGAGGTTGTTTTACAGTAAACAGCAAAATCAATACCCAGTATTCAGTTCTTATTACACAGTCCAAATAAGTGCAGACGGGACTGAAATGAGTACAAAGATCCTGTGATATTTGTAGACTGTGCTGTAGGTTGGCTATGTGTATATAGTAGGATATAATATTATTCTAACAAACCCACTTGGTGGATTTTGAGTATCAGCCTGAGAACATTCTGAATGCTTAAATTGTATAATCACTCTCTTATTTAGCAGTATAATGTGTCTAGTATTGTTAAATGTTTTTACTCATCATTTGCATTTTGACTTGCTCTTTAGCCTCGTCAAAATACTACTTAATAACAGGACTTGCAAAAATACCCAGCCACACTACATACTATACTGTTCGACATGTTCAATAAGATATAATTATATTCAAGAGTAATCTAAGAACCTACATTATTGATCAAGTCACACTTGAAACTTCAATTTGGAAACAGAGCAAGGTACCTGTACATCTACGTAGTCTCTAATAGGCCACAGTTTAAAGGGGCTATGTCAGGGCTTTTTAAAGCATTTTTGCGATGTACGAAATTCTCCACAAATCAATGGAAATCTAAAAATAATAGGTTACTGTGGTAGGAAAACATAAGGGGGATTATGATGAGTCATAAAGGAACGTGCATGGTTAAAATTGGGGAAGATTAAAACGGATTACAAACTCTCAATATAATTTCGGTCCAAGCTAGACATTAAATAAGTTCAATCTATTCACTGTCAAAATTGTGTTTCTTGTCTTTGGGAACTTTGTTTTCACAACATATAACCTTTTTATCATTTCTTGTTATCTTGTTGAGCTTACAATTTGTTTCTCGTGACTGCTTTGTTCCTGACTTGACTAGATAGCATGTGCATTACCGTGACATAGCCCCTTTAAAGGTATCGGTGCTCCATTATGTAGTAGTGATGTTATACTGCTACTAACACTACAACATGCTGGCTTGTCTTGACTATGCAACAGTCGGTCTCCATACTCACACAGTTGTGACTTCCGAGCTCTTCCCCCTCCCCCGCGAGTTCTCACTATCAGATACACTAACAACAATGAAGTCGGATACGGACGAGAGATTGCCATTGGACGTATATTGAACTGGGGTGGGTGTAAAATTCTGCTGGAATGCTTGTACAGTGTTTGCAGCTGTTGTGGGTGTGAGACCTTCGGGGTAATGAGTTGCCAACTCTATCATTCGTTCCTGCACACAGAGCACTGTCAGTCTTGCATCCCCATCCTGATCCCAGCTGTCCTCAATGGTTTCTTTAAGAGAACGCAGTCCCTATATGACAAGAAAATCCCATTAATTGAGGGGACTTTAGACAAGAGTTACAAACAACAACTGCAATGTACATGTACATGAACCCAGCCAAGCTCTGAAGGAAACAATTTTATCTTTTTCCCTCCCATCTAACACTAATACCTCTAAAATAAACTTGCGCTTCACACTTGCTAGTCCTCTCCTTATTGAACATTCTCAACAATCCCTGTTTGACCACATTAAGTGGGATGAGGAGACAATCTTGCTCTGGTTCAAAGAACTGCACTGGGATAAATCTTCTCTACTACTGCTTTTCAAGAGTCAGCCTAGAAAAAACAATGTCTAACAGAAAAGCGGAAATTCTACAAGACAAAATGAATCAGTTTATGAGCAAATTCCTTTTGACAGTTTTGAGGGTAAGTCTGCACTTTTTCCAACTTGTCACACCATTCTTGTGTAGGAATTTGGCTAACGATTTTGAATCTACATAAATTATTTATTATTTAAAAATGAAAATGTGCGGGAAAAGTTAGATGCCAAGTTCAACCAATCCCATAATATGTTTTTGGATGTGCTGCTCTTGATATGACTTGTGGCATGAAGCAAATAAAAGGCTAATATTTTTTTTTTCCGGAACAGCTCAGTTAGTGGTACTCACTGGATGATTGTTTTTCCATGCATCGGGGAAGCGTGGTCTTGCCTTGCTCTGCACTACATATGCATGAAGATGCTCAGGCTCCATGGGGCCCAGTTCTCTTTCAAATGGGGGTTTGTATTCTGGTACCGACTCCTCTGTTGGTAGTAAACATATATAACAATTTATTATTCAACAACTAAAACATATATGACGATAAACCAAATTTCCACCAAGACACTACTAACTGAGAGTGACTCATTTGCATGACCCAACTGATCTTACATGTCTCAAACTTGGAAAAGGGTGTGGGTTCTTTTAAGACAAATTCCCTTTGGCTGATGAACTAATTTCATTGACTGGACCAACAGATTAACAACCCCATATGCACATAGTGTGCAGTAATCTCAGCAAAAGAACCTACTTCCAAACATATCTGTACATCGCATTGCAGTTTCCCAGAGCACCAGTGCCATAGCATATACATCTATCTGTTTTAGTGCTGTCTGCAGGTCGTGAAGGTTAACAGCACCATCAAGAACCTCTGGCGCCATGTACCGCAACGTACCAACCTATGTACAGTTTAAAGTGATAATAATTATTATTAATTAATTTAGAAAATTAACTACATCTACATCTATCATATAGAATTTTATCTTAAGACGTGTGTATAATTTAAGCATTCTACTTTAAATATTGTTTGTAACATCTCAAATGTATTTTTGCAATGGTGAAATAAGCAATTAATAAGAACACAGATAAACATAAGACACTGGTAATCATATTTTTCCATAGCCAGTAGTGGCTGATATGAATAAGGGGGATAAGACTTTGTGGTAACCGACTTTCGATTGCAAACTGTGTTCACGTACAATAGGCAAACTGAATTACCGGTACCAACAATATATTTTCATCCCAAAACTAGTTCCTGAGACCTCCATCGAACTAAAGAATGCTAATACAATCTTAAACTCTGTCCAAGATCCAGTCCCCCATTTATTATATGATCATGGTGTATTGTTTTAAAAACCTTAAGCACAACAAAGAGATTAGAAGTACCGTAACAATATTATCTACCTAAGAATTGAGAGAAAAACCTGTAAAGTAGGCAACTCCAAAATTTAGACCCATGTACCACTCCCCTGCCCCCATCACTACCTTACCAGTAGTTACAAGTCAATACCTCTGTGATAAATGGACTGTCTTCTGATTTCCCAGCAAGTCCAGATACTTGCATCGCAAAGCCAAAGTCTGCTACTACACAGGTCTTGTCAGTCTTCACCAGAATATTCCTACTGTTAAAATCCCGGTGAACATACGATGGTTTGGATATGGCTCCTGCAACAAAACAAATGTTAGTATTTAATGGTAAACTGAAACAGATTTTAATTGTTTCTTGATGTTTAACAAGTTGACCTAAGTTGCAAATTGCACGAGTATATATTCCGATGCAAATCCAAAATTAAAAAGTACTAATAAAATCTGATCTACCAGGTAATCAATATTATTAGGAATAAAAGTGTTTCTTAAAGGGCAAGTCCCACCTAAAATGACTTCGTTATTTTATTATTAAAATTTGTGAAACTGGTTACCATGATATAAATTTTATCACTGTGTGATGATTAGTTATCGAGATATTCTTAAAAGTGTTTTTTAAAGTGTGAATTTGTGACATCACATGTGTGTTACTTTTCAGATTAAACAAAGAAAATACAGGTTTTTCTTCATATAATTTTGTGTGACATAATTTTGTGTGCCATGAAGTGCAGAGGTTTTTTGCCACCTAGTTGGAGATTGTACAATGATTTTAAGTACTGTTTATTTTTTGCGGCCATCAAAATCGTAGAAAAACATAATTTATTCAGTCTGTTTCTTGCAATGAACCACACTTGTGACATCACAAATCCAAACTTCAACCCTTAATATCTCGAGAACTATTTGTCGTAGAACAATGAAATTTACACCACAGTGATCAGTTCGACGATTAGAGTCAGATAAAATAATAAAATACCATGTCATTTTAGGTGGGACTTGCCCTTTAAATAAAAATGTTTTAAGAATTGATTTGAAAGATGAAACGAAGTTGAGTTTCTAACATTAAGAGGCAGACTGTCCCAGAGGGTGGGGCTGGTATACACAATGGTTCTATCGCCAAGTGTTTTAAAAGATCGCTCCGGGGCAAAGGCAAGTTGTAGATTATTGTTGAATCTGAGGGAGTACTTGAATTATGGCTGCATAGACAACAATGAGCAGAGGCAATCAAGAAATGTGATGTGACCTTTTTTCCCAACATCAGTGTCCACTTGAAAATCTCTTGCACTAATATATACCAGTAATGCCATGTGAATAATGTGAGAGAAGTGCAAATGCACTGCAGATATATTAATTCTAACATGTATGTATAAGAGCTTTGATGGGGAAGAGCATTCTGTCCGGCCTGGTACTTCTTCATACCTCAGTATGAGACAGAAGTCGACCTTGACCATAATATTTGTAGTTGATTGTTATGCTTGCCTCCATCCTTGTCAAACTGGAAAGCTTGTAGTGCTGAGGCTTTTCAGTGAACTACTAAGGATAATTATTTAGATTTTTTATCATTGTATGGCCTGTGTTCTTGCTGAGCTTAGGTACTGATTATCACTTGCAAAGCTGCTGAAAAACAGTCACTGAAAAACGTTTTTATTTGACTCTGTAAACCTCTTAAAAGGCAGGAAATGCCACTTTAGTGAAGTTTCAAAACGATACCAAACACTGCGCCAATTTAACCTAATTGTATATTAAACAACTCCCCCCCCCAAAAAAAAAACACCCATAACAGCTACAGGCCTGCTTTTGTGTGTTACTTATCGTTTACAAAAATAGGTGATTAATCTTGGCTTACTACCTTCTTCGCCATCCTGATGCAGATAAGCCAGTCCTGCGGCAGCTGTATAACTCAAGATACACATCTCTTTCCATGTGACTGTGTTTTGTCTCAGAAAGTTCATGAGAGAACCGTGCGGATGATATTCTGTTAACAAGAGATACTCTGGGCCATCATCCACCTCGTTTTCTTCAGCTGCAAAAAACTGCAGGAAAAAATTTAATAGCTAAAAAAGTTAACTAAGTTACTTGAACCTTTTGTGGGTTGGGGTTGGGGTTGGGTTTTGGTTTAATCTCATTCATTTTGGTTTTCTAAACATGATTCTTGATCAAATAATTTAATGTCAATGTCTAGACATTGATCATTGGCCCACTGGTAGTTTTTTTTTGCACGTCTCTGCATTGCAGGTGGTTTTGCATAAAGTTTTTTATTAATTATAAATTATTTTCCTCAACTTATAAAATCACAGGAAATTAATTTTTTAATTTAAATAGGGAGTTTTTTTAATGCAGTAAAATGTATATTTTTTTGTTTTCGTTCAACCTTCAAAAAGGGGTCATCTTATATGAAGGATAACCCATAAAACACACTATTTTAACTTTGAAAACAGGGGTCGACTTATAAATTATACAGAGTCGACTTATACACCAGGATTTGGTATGCAAATTGAATGCTTCATGCATAATAATTTTCTATAGCAGCCTGCGCTTTTCACAAGACAAAACAACAATGTACAACAACAGAACTCGAACTCTTTAATACAGATAAACCATATTCTACGTAGTCATACCAATAAAGGTATTAAAATAGTGACTATTTTATGAAAAAAGAAGAAGTGAGCTATTCCTTTGAAGATAGCGATTGCTACATTGACAAATCTAAAGACATAAATTTTAAAATCAATATCGAATGACACCAACTTTCACTTACACATCTGATCCACCCACAGGAGGTATTTCCCTTTGAGATATTATTTTCTCAATGGAAAATGGTAAGTAAACGAGGTTCAAGCTGTCACTTTAAAGAAAAATGAAAACTTAAGCTTGCACTCATCCACTAGCTCTTTCAGGGTTCCTGCACCTAATGACTCACAAAATTTAAGACTTTTTAAAGACTTTTTAAGACACAAATTCAGAAAATTTAAGACCTAATATTTCTTCAATCTTTATTCAAGCCAATTCTTTACCTATCATGGGTACTGACACAATTTTGTGATCGTTTGCGTGCTCTGTCCTGCATATTGGATTGATTGTTGAACAAAAATTTCCGATATTTGATGCTTGCTTTGTAATTTTTTTTACACTGTCTTCAAAACTTGACCATGAGGAACGATAAATTTTTCTTGAAGAAATATTTAACACCTTTTAAGACCTCAAGGATAAAGCTTGGGAAATTTAAGACATTTTCAAGGTCTTAAAAATACAAATCAAATAAAAGACTTTTTAAGGATCTGCAAAAACCCTGTGTTTAGTACATCACTGCACAATAAGTTACCTTCAACAGATTTGGGTGAGTGTATCCTGCTGTGAACAACACCTTCTCACTTAGCCAGTACTGTCTGTACTCCGAGGGGAAAACTTTCACAGCTATAACTTCGCCATTCAACGTTCCCTTCCACACAGTACCATACCTTCCCTGACCAATGAGGCATTCGCGCTTCAGTTTGCTAAGATCCGTTGATGGGCCAAGAGGGTCCTTTTCAGTGCTGGCTGCTGTGTACTTAATTTGTTTGGCCTTGCCATTGCGAAACTTGAATATCCACAGTAAGCCAATCGCCATGGCAATTCCCAACACAAGAAACATTATGCAAACCACCACAATTGGTATCGTTGTTGTTGAAATATTGTAATTGCTGTTGTCACCTGAAATAGAATGATTTTACAATTAAACAGGGTTTGTACACTTTCATACAATCATGCACCTTTAAGAGGTCTTCCAGGAGTATTATTTTCCAATAGACCATATGCATGTTACGTCAACAGATGAAGTTTCACCCCCAACATTTGTTCCCGTGCAATTCCTTACAGGATGATTTTCAACCTTGTCCCCAGTCCATCCAAATGTTTCTCGGTCTCTCTGGCCCGAGGATAGCCGGCCCTTGGAACGTGCATGTCTTCTAGAATCACTTTCTGGAAATTTGGTTAAATTAAAAAAATGACAAATTTGATGTTTTATGACGTCATCACTTAAGTACTCTATAGTGGTGGATATTCAGCTTTTATTGACCAATTAGAGCGTATGAAAAGTGCTATTCACTAGTTAGGTTTATACTAAATGCTTTTAACCAACCTACATATGGGCACCCATAGAAATAAATTAGTATAGGTAATTGAATGGCGACGAGTGACATTAGAAATTAATTTCACATGTGTTTTGTCAAAATTCTAACTAATTTCCCGAGCCTTTAGCCAAGGGAAATTAAAAATAATTTTGACAAAACACAAGTAAAATTAATCTCTAATGGCACGAGATGCCATTTAATTACATTTTAATAATATGAGTGACAAATTACGTTTGAAGTGTTGTGGGCTAAAATCTTAAAGGCTTTAACGCTGAACTTGCAAAAATGTAAAATGCTATTCTAATATATTTTAAAAATTTCAAACATACTTTTTACTGTATATAGACTATTTCAAAAAACGAAAATCGGCAATGGACAACATTTTGCATGTACATGGACAGTCAGGTATGTCGCCATTTGTATTGTCATAGCAACAGTGTAATTTCA
>JANUFV010187301.1:1144-12574 GCA_024757865.1 Epizoanthus scotinus | reverse complement strand
GGGTGAGGGGTGCATGCACACCCTTTGCACCCCCCTGCCTAAATGCCTGGAAGCATCAACATTGTTTTTATTGTCAAGTATAGGGTTTCGTTCAGTGTTTTATAGAACTTCCACATTTCTATGCACAAGAGAAGAATATATTATATTACGTAATATTAGTGGTGGTATGTTGTCAATAACTTCTATCATTCTTACATCTACATGTAGATATTAATTTGTTTCTTATCACATTTGGAAAATATCTAGAAATCAAATGATTAATTAACAAAATCAACACATTATACATCTTACCTTGCTTGAATAATTTCCTTTTACTTCATTTGTATCTCACAATTTAAACTATGTTCAACATCAACAAGTCAGAGCATAATTTATCTTCTTGATAAAAGAAATATCCAGCACACCATTTAGCTAATGTTGGTTGTGTCTACAGGAGTCTCACATGTGGGACGTCATGGGTTTGAATCCCAATTGGACCAACACTCTGGTCTTAAAATGATCGAGGAGTGGGTGCTGCCTATGCTCCAACATCTGTGAATGGTTATAGACCTTCATGTCTTGTCGGATAACGATGTAGGCTCTCAGTGACATCCTCACATGGTCTAGAACCCTTAGAACCCTGTCCACCATCAACTGGTCAAGTCATTAAGTAGTCAATAATTACTACCAAAAGATATAACTGATACTATATTGCAGGAAATTCCACATAGATATCCAGCACACCAGTTAGCCAATGTTGGTTGCATATGAGTCTGACATGTGGGACGTCATGGGTTCGAATCCCAGCTGGACTAGCATCCATGGTTGATATTCATGTGTTTCATAATTATTCCTTTAATTCATATTCTTCTGAAGACATTTCATGTAATACTTCCACTCCATTTCTCCATTTCAGTATCTCCTTCTTTTCATATTCTTCCATAGTATTAATATTATATTCCTCCAGTTCACATTCTTCTATTTCCTACTCCTCAAAACGATCTCAATATTGTACAGCTTTGAAAAGTATTTCTGAGAAAAAATGGGAGGTTTAAGAATGAATTATATTTATCCATTTCATATTCACCCATTTCATATTCCTGTTTCACATTACTCTAGTTCAATCTTTCATTTTGTACTCATCCACTTTTTTTTCCTCCACTTCATATTCTTTTACATCATGTTGTTCCATTTCATAATCTTTCATTTAGAAACAATGTTTAATTTGCAATTTATTCCTTATAATCAGACCTGCAATTGAGCATTCTGCAAGTTACTACAAATGAATACTTTTGTACCAGTAACACATTGTAAGTAACAAAATGCTAACGCCATGTACACAGGTATCACCAATCCTACTGGCACAGAAGAACGCAGGAGATATCTTAAATATCACAGGAAATAAGTAAGATCAGGAGCATTTTTTAAAATTATACCTAGATTTGTCGACATGTACAACTCAGACAGACCTACTGTAGACACAGGTACAGAGAAGCTGTCATGTACATGATCTGTATGTGATTTCCTTTGGTACACCAATTTATTAAGGATTATAATCGTTTTGGAACATACTGAACTGACAACTACAATCATGTAAGATTATTTCCAAGTACATTTATTTATACTTCTACCTCAGTCACGTAGACTAACAGTACTGGTAAGAAATCGTGCAAGTTAATTTTGTGACGTTTCGCAAAATTTCATCGAAATATAGCAACATTTCGAACGAGCAAAATTTGATACCCCTAGCAGGGGTAGATCCAGCTTCTGAATATTACTGTCGCAGACACATCATTAAATGTTGTTATAACAATATACTTATTTGTGCAACCTAGCGCTAAATGTGCAGGCCTTCTAAGGGGGTCTGGGGGTATGCCCCCTGGAAAATGTTCAAAGAATGGGTTGTCTGGGATACCATTCCCTGTGTTTTGAGACAATTCACACAGAGTTATGGACATCTTAACAGGTGCCTTATATTAGGAACAAAGTTAATCTTTATGTATAAACACTACCAACTTAAAAGTATGGTCCAACTATGTAATAAATTATAAACAAATTAAGAAATGTCAGAATAATGAAGATTGATAAAAATCAAATTTTATTTTATGGCTGTCACTGCATGTAACAAAAAAGACAACGATTCTTGCTATTTTTTTTATTTGTTCTCGTAAATTCTGCCTGTTACACGTCCAATAATAATTCCTAATATATAATATGCTTTAACTCTCACACATAGTAGCACTAATATTTTACCCTGTTGTACATTATATATACATTCCAGAACACCCTATGTGAATATAATAATATCTATAATATGAATGAACAGAACATGAACTAGTCAGTTATATCTATCAAACTGCCAGTAATATATCAATCAAAACTCGCAAGAAAATTTCATGTTTTAAAATGCTATCAAACTGATTAATTATCAACTGAGCCATGTAATTTCATACAACACAACAAACATCTAAATTATAACATTATTTTAGCAACTTATTTAATATTTCCTTCTAATATTTTTTATTTCTGAATATTATTTGTCAAGCTTAAAATTTAAATAATCATTATCTTACTCGATTGCCTTGACTTTTTAAAATCCTTAAATATGATCAATATGTCCACTTATTTAAAAAGGCGATTACCGTAAATGTCATTAGTATATACCAAACCTGCAAATAGTGCTTAAAATTCACACGCTCTGATTTGTTAATCAGGATACGGATATCCAGTGATATTCACCTCCAGCCATTCATGCATGAACGAGACAAAACAACGTCCCATTTCGCTACCGTTTCGGACGTATTTCGCAGTTCTATATGAGAATTAGAACAGGAAATATACATTTCTATGGCTATTCACTGGTTTGGCATATACTAAAAACAAATATTCCCCTTGGTGTTAATGGATATTTACCTCACCAAAGCAGCTCAGTAAATATCCACCACTACTCACCTCCACATCAGGGAATAATTATTACATTATTATTGACTTTGGTGAATTTCTAATTTGAAATTTTGATCTAAATTTTACATTATTTTACTTATATTTATCTCTATTTTAAGATTTGATATTGTAAAGTGTGCTTTAGAATAATATATATTTTATAGGTAGTTTTTAAAAGCACTATTAATATAAAATATGTAATCATTATTATCATCACTAGAGTTCATTTGGCAGTTCAATATGCTACTTTACTAATACAGATTTTATCCTGGTCCAGTTCACTAAGGGGGTAAGATTCAACAATATGACAGAGCCATCACATTTTGCCTACTCAGCGACCTGAAACCGAGAGAACATTTCCATTGGTAAAATAATGTATTCTGTTCACAAAGCTAGCACCAAGCCATTTTAGTTAGACGATTTAGAACTAGTTTCCATTTTCTTGTACACTGCAATTGGCTGTGTACATATGTAGAGGAGCACAGAAGGAAAACAATGGGTCACCTTCAGGACTGTAATTATGAACCTAACCAATCACAGGACACACTTCTCTACAGGTAGCTAGCCGACACGACCGACTTTTGGAAATTAGAAATAGTTGTGTTGCAGTGCCAGGCCCCACTTGGCCAAATACAGTGAAAGTGAATGAAAAGGGCTGGCACTGCAACACAAATACGTCACATTCAAGATCCTGGTATCATGGTATGCTGGAAATTTGAAGCAAGAAAAGGATATAAAAAAGTTTCATCTCAGTGACAAAGGTTTCCTTTAAACATGTCATTGAAAGCAATGGTTTAACAAAAACACACAACACCATTAACTAGAGAATTGTTAAATTTATTATAAAACTTTCAAGTATATATACATGTTAATACACCTTATAAATTTTGTTGTGAAGCTTATTATCAAGTTTTGTTTTAAAACAAGGTAAAAGGTTTTTAGAAAAAGTTCTCAAAACATTTTTGAACATAAAGTTAGGTAACTCTTATATAAACCTTTTACCTTGCTTTAAAATATTTCGTCAGGGTGGAACTGATATGACCATTATAATAAAGTACAAGAGTACTTTTATATATTTCAGCTTCATCTGGCATCTTACCATTGTTCCAAAGACAAATAGGATTGGGGTAGATAGCTGGAGGTAGATAGCTAGAGGTAGATAGCTAGGGGTAGATAGCTAGGGGTAGATAGCTAGGGGTAGATAGCTAGAGGTAGATAGCTAGAGGGTAGATAGCTAGAGGGTAGATAGCTAGGGGTAGATAGCTAGAGGTAGATAGCTAGGGTTAGATAGCTAGAGGTAGATAGCTAGGGGTAGATAGCTAGGGGTAGATAGCTAGGGGATGGGGACCCAGGATCAAGAGGTATTTTGAAAAAGCTGGAAGTGAAAGAAAATATAAAAACAAAGTTCACGCCAGGCAAAATGGATGCTAACTTCTAGTGATAAGGGTGGGAATTTGGAGAGAATGGGATGGGAGGTGGCAAGTGAGAGAGAAGGGGATGGGAGGGGAAAATGGAAGTGGAGTGGGACGTAGTAGAGATGGAGATATAAAGTGGGAAATAGCACAGTAGTGGGGGTTGAAAGACAAATGGAAAATGAGAGAGAAGTGGATGGGAGATGGCAAGTACAAAAGGAGGATGGGTGAGAGGTGACAAGTGGGAGATAAGGGAATGGGAAGTGGAGAAGGTTAGGGTTAGAGCCTGGGGATGATGATTACAAGAGGAGAAAGGGTGACAGGGAAGGGGTGGGAGGTGACAAGTGGGATAAAAAAATGATAGAAGGAAGGGGGTGAGAGAAAATAAGGAAAGTGGGAAATGAGAGAGATGGAGATCAAAGGTGGCAAGTGAAAGAGTGGGGTGGAAGAGAAGGGGCAGGAGGTGAGAAGTAGAAGAGAAGGGGATGGGAGGTAGGAAATAGGAGGAAAAGGGATGGAAGATGGTAGGAGCCAGGAAAATCAGAATCCCTTTTCTTCCCTTCTTAACTTTCTTGCATAATAAGACTGTCTATACAACACAATTCTGTGAATGAAAAATCATGAAAAAAGAAAAGATCTATTGATAACTTGGGCTTGGCCCCGACATTTTAATTAACATCATACGGTCATGAATATATTGGCTGGAGGTGGAGGGATTTTTGAGTGAAAAGACATAATTTTGTACAATAAAAATTATTGTTAGAATTTTTAAAATGTCAGACTAAAATTTAAACGTCCCTTCACGTTCATGGTAAAGTATATGACTGATGTGAATACTTTTTATTCAAGTTTTCTGATATAAATGTACCATAGATGTTAATGGTAAAAAATATAAGTTTCTTAAAACTTACTCATGTGAATTCATCTTTCTTTTACATTCTGTGAAAATGATGAAATTTCCAAGTTGTTCTTGGAACAAAACCAAAAAAGCAAACACAATCTAAGTCATACTTTACATGTTATGGCTAAAAGTTTATATCTACTACAATGTTGTTTTTATTTTAAAAGAAATTTGTATTATTTTCTCCCACACAAGATATATAGTATCCTTGCATGCATCTAACAAGAAGAAATAGAAACCTTAACTTGTTTATTTGTCATTTCTATGTCTGATCTTTTTCAATTAATATTTATTTAAAACAATGTCATTTACTTCCTCTGATTCAAGAAAAAGGTGTTATTTCAGTTACCGGTACGTTTAGCTCACAATTCATTTTTATAAAACTTTTAAGGTGCATTGACCCCAAACACATTTATCACCGTATAAATAGCCTTTAATTAGTGACTTTACAGTACCCTACTCACCCTAAATTATACAAACAAAGCTTTATGCATCTGAAGCTATAATTATATATTTCTCAAGGCTGTCTTATTGTTGGATTAAAAAAGCTTTAGATCAAATAGGGTTGATCTCTTAAGAACATACTATTAAAAGTTTATTATTAAGAACACATTTGCATTCCATGCATTTTAGTCTAATAATTTTGCTTCCCACTCGTAAAACTTGTGAATTCATTTGTCAAACTTTGACAAGACTCTGGGTGCTGTATGCAAATTGGTGGGAAACCATAATATATAATTTATAACTAATCAAGAAAACTTATTTGTTTTGCAAAACATAGCAAAGCTTCCAATAATATACGCATGAAAGCTAATGCCCTCTGGCAATTTACACAACCTGTTTTTTTCCAGTAAAGTTTGCTGTATATCTACACATTTGAAACAGGTGAGGTACAGTTTACAAAGTAGAACAATTGTTCCAAAACACATTCAGAAGTATATGAATGTGGATTAGACTGGATTTGTGACCCAGGTGTTATGCTAATGAATGTTTACCTGACAGGTAATTATCAGTAGTAAAGATTTATATTGAAGTTTTACTACAAAATTTGCTTGTGTATAATCTCATACAATCTCTGTATATTTTCTGTTCAGCTCTATGGTTCTGTACAATAAAAGACCTGAATATTTAGTGTTTATCAGCAGTTGGCACGCATGCTGAACCACATGTCTGCATTGTAATAGCCTTGTTGGAGATAAATCAATAAACAAAATAATTCTTTGTTTTCATAGACAATGCGTCTACAATCTCAGGAAATCCATGAATTTTTTTTTCAATTCATTTTCTGGGTTTGGTAGGATACGATGGCATTTTCTACAATATTCCTCAAGCATTAACCCAAGAGCTGAAATGGTGCTGAAGCCCACTGAAGAACAATTGTATATATTAATTATCTATTTTCGATAATTATCCCACAAACTAATGTTCAGTTACTGATAATTTGTGTCTCATTGCAGCATGAGGTGGAAAAAAACTCTGTCAACAACGACACCATTAACAGGGAGCTACAACAAATGTTTATTTGTAAAAAGCCTTCCAACAAGTGAAATAACACATGTTTTAGTCACAACACAAAGCCTTCAGTTCCCTTCAGCACCGATCTTGGGTGTTTCAGCATAATATTAATTTATTTTGAACTCATCTAATATGTTCGAAACAGAACCTTCTGGTACTCAAGGCATTATTAGTTATTATTTGTTAAGGCTTAGAAGTTAATTAGTTTTAACACCAACCAGAAGATTCTGTATCCACATTGATGAAACTGAATCAACAAAAGGTGCCTTCATAACAAATTATTAATGGCTATTTTTTAATAATTCTGACAATGGTTTCAGTTCTATTTTGACATGAAACTGATTGCTGACGTACAAGAACCACCTGTGTATCTCAGACAGGTGTCAATGACTAGAAAAACTGGTTTTACTGCATTTTTCTCATGCTTTTCATTGTTCGCATAGTTTCTTGCCAAAGCAGATTAATATTTTATTTATAAGCTTTTTTTAGAAATACAAAAGTTCACTGTTTTTCTTCTCAGTGATCAAAGCACGAAGCAAAATAGATTGTTTACCTCCAAACTGTTGATATCTCAAATAATTTCTTGTCTGGCCATATATTGTCTGGCTCAAACTGTTTATCAAGGCTTATACAGATGCAGACACTGTGTTCAACTTGATCGGCCTGACTCCATACATCTACAGTTAGCTTTAGAACTTTAGAACGTGGCTTCAAGGTTCAAACACATCGGCGTCAGGTTGTTGTCCTAGAGGAATTAGATGGAGATGTTATATCAGAAAGGGGGAGAGAATATTATCATGTGTTATGGGTGAAGAAGTATACGTCTAGAAGATAAATTAAACAATCCTCTTTTAGTTTGAAATAAACTTGAGAATTTAAAACACAAATGGTAATGGTTAAGTTTTAGGAAGTTGACATGTTAGAAGGGAAATAAAATAGCATTAACTGCCATTAGTACGAACATTGTTAATATTACATGTATATTATTATTAAGATTATATTAAATATATTAATTAGTATTAATTATAGAAGTACTTACAAATTATTAATTATTGTTTCTGTTTCACTACTGAAGAAATGTCAGAGTAAAAGGTAAACACAACAAATCTTACTAGAAAGTGAAACTTTCAACCCCAAACACAATAAAATTAATGATTGTGTTATTTAAATTCTCTCTACTGATCTCCGCACATTTCTCAGAAAAAAATGTGTTAATTGGTAGAAATTTGAAAGTAATTTAGAACAATAAATTGTTGTTTCCGATCAGTTCTGTTAATATTCTCATTGTAAATTGCTTATTCTTGTAATGACACTTTATAGAGAAAATAGATGTTGATAATGTGAACTAAACGTTTTGGGTGGCTTCGATAATTTCTGTAGTGCTCAGAGAACTGATAAACTGATTATGAGATGTTCGACCTTGGACAAAAATATAAATGTTCACAGTCAATACAGATGTTGATAATGGACCTGAAAGTAGTTTCTATGATTCCTGTATCAGCAGACTCAACTGGTGAAGCTAATATGTATGTTTGGACTTTGACAGAAAGAAGGAACTCAGTCCATAGTTCTAGTTTACATTGTCATAGCAACTGTATTCAGAGTTTGCAGTGAAATTGAATATTTCGACAGGTACTATGAAAAAAGTTAAAAATGGAAAAATGAACAAAAAAGTGAAAATGGAATACCAAGTCCATAATTGAGACACAAAGACTTTATTTAATTTGCACCCAAACTAAATTACTAAATCGATTTAAATTTCCTCAAAGAAAATATTCAAGGAGTATCCGTTCAGTCTTAGTCAAATGTTTTTGGTAATTCCAAGGTTTTTTCAAATGCTCTTGAAAACTATACATTTCAGGAGTATTCATTTGACAAGGAGTTCATCAATTTTCACCTCCAGCAGAGCAATCATGGAAGTCACTTTCTGTCTGAAGACATGATCAACTAATATAATAATCCAATTAAGTTATAAATTATTACAAATAATATATATTTTTAGTGACTTTTATTTTTAGATAGTTTATTATTTTAGTTTTTAGTAATTTTAGTGATGCATGTATTTTAATTTGAAATTATAGTTATGTGCTTCAATGTATGAATACATTCATGTACAATCATGCACATATACTTCAATCCATGCTTCATCACAATGCTTAATCTTGCCACATGTACTCCATAGCATGGCACACATATGGTACATGTACACATTCTAATCATGGTTTCGCAGTATTCCAGGAGAAGTAAATAGCGTCCACATACATGGGCAAACAAAAGCTCTTAATAACCCTAATCATAGGTCTGGTCTCAAGCCTTTCAGTTCCAAACCTATCGACTGCCAACATTGTGGAAAACATATTTCCTTATTTGTTCAAAACTCACACTTCCAATATACAATAATTACAAGTTTGATGCTTGCCTGCCACCAAAAGTACATCTCACAGAATTCTCAAAGCATAACATTATATGGCTCCAGACACACACACATACACATGCATACTCAATAGGCTTCAAACTTGTTTTGTAACACAGGAAATGCTATGTTAGAGACCTCGGATTTTCAACGGTTACTAGGGAAACATGCACCCAGATTCCCTAAAATATCTATTGCAACTTTAGTTCTCACTACTCTTGTCACTGTGACCATTATCACAAGCAGTCAAGCTTGGGACCTATGCATAACAGTCAGTCTATCAATCATTTCAATAACCTTGAGGTGCAACAGCAAGCAAATGAACCCTCTTGGTTGTGCAGTTCATGCAAATGAATTAACCTATAACAGAATGCTCAGTGAAGGTGCTGCCAGCATGGTGAAGAGGATATGACATTTTTATAGTTTGAAATAGTGTGCGAGACTCACTAACTACATGTAAAACCTGCCACCATCCAGAATGGATGTACCTGCAGTCAGGCTTGAAAGCAAGTCTGATGGCTAAATGTAATTACGCTAGTACTATTATGCCAGTCAGCGACGCATGTTGCTACATGACCTAGTTATCCACTGTCTTTCCTGCAAGTCTGTAATCCAATTGTTCTTTCACAAAATACATGGTAGCAAGCAGTCAGATTTGTAACAAATTCTCTGTAACATCACATGTATTCATATTAGAAATCCTTGAAGGTACATGTACACTAGGATGGTCAGTGTAGTGTCACGGGTATGAGAATGAATTGGCAAATAACTACATTTCTGACAGTTCAGAATGCTGATGGCAGTGACGATAGTGAGTAGCAACTCATGTTATTGGAACACAGCTGCCAAGCTGTGATTAACAGTAGGAAACATTTCAGTGTACATGTTTAATGACCCATACATTTATCACAATAGCTAGAGTGTCGTCATAACTGTACATGTATCTCTGCTCACTTGGGTCCCACTGATGTCATATGAATGTACCATAAATTACCAATGAAAGCTTTGCTCCTGTGGACACACCTCTGGTGTCAGATGCCTGTACACATTTGTACATTTACACACACATGCAAGCACAATAACTGGACTGTCATCATCACTGTATCTCTGCCGACTTAGGTCCCATAATTGTAGGCATGTGAATGTACCATAAATTGTCAAAGCTTTGCTCTTACGGACACCACTGGTGCAAATGTCTGTGCAAATGCCTGTGCATTTACACATATGTATGCAAACACACCATACTTTAGCCACCAGTTATCTCAATCAAACCAAAGGTATACAAGATACAAGCAAATCCATGGAAGATATACATGACTTGTATGTACATGTATATCCTATATTAGCCAGTCATGTTGTTATGCACAAGCTTGTGTTACAGCACCAACTACAACACAGCCGTCGAGGTCTCCAGGCAAGTTTAGCCCATGGAAATGGACAGCATTCTATGCTCATAAGCAGAAAGAAACAAGGATAGTGATAGACACACTGCCTTGTTTAAAACATTTGCAATTGTCTGGACAATGTCTCCATCGCTCTATAGCTGGTGTAATGCACATTCCTGCAGCATGTCTTGCGACTACACGGTGCAATGCCAAACCATGCATTCAACATAACAATTGCACCACAACGACTGTTAAGTGCACTAAAACCTTTGCACTGAAGAGCCATCTAAAGAACTCGTGTCGTCGCATTGCATGTACCTTAATGTAAGCATGAAGAGCCAGCAGTGAAACTTTGTTGAAATGTGATGCTGTGATTTCAGGTGATTGCCGCAAGTGAGAATCCAAAGCTCAAACAGAATATTGGTTGTGCTCCCTTCAAATTAATCCCAGCATGCAATGCAACTCCACAAAACACTACATCTTGTGCATGCACATAATTATTGCAGATGTTACTTGCTTACTCATAAAATTGTGATAAACCAAATAATAATAATTACATATTAGCTACAAAACTACAGTTTGCAACTGTAGTAGTTAATATGGAACTCAGCGTAATAGAAAAATACTGACCTGAATCATGCAACAGCAAGACAACCTACAACTTAGCTGACAGCTCAACTCACTACTAAGCAGAGTATTATAGCCTCCTTACTCAACTGCAAGACAACTGACAGCTTAACTCACTGGTGCACTACTAAGCAGAGTATTATAGCCCCATACTCAACTACAAGACAACTGACAGCTCAACTCACTGGTGCACTACTAAGCAGAGTATTATAGCCCCATACTCAACTACAAGACAACTGACAGCTCAACTCACTG
>JANUFV010187190.1:0-12575 GCA_024757865.1 Epizoanthus scotinus | reverse complement strand
AATCTGGTGTCGAACTATACAAGATCGAAGGAAACCATATAAAAGAGGTGAACATTATAAAAAACGTATTAATAAACATTAAATAGACTTGCATTTTCAAGAATGACTTCAAATTACAATATTTGTATAGCAGTATAGTTCACATAATGAAAATCTAGAATTTGAATTGATGTTGGCTGACTTTAGGAAATCCAAAGATAGCTGGCAACATACCCAAATTTAATTATTAATTTCTTTTGTTCTTTGACAGCTAAGTATATTGTAGGTACTTTAGGCACACAAAGTAATGACAGCTGAAGGTAGAAACACTCTCTAATGCTCCATTAGCACTATCTATTGCTATCAAGTGTCCAGAATTATCTTTAAATATTTTTCACCTGAATTAGGATCTCAACTGATAATGAAACCTTTTTCTACTTCTGTCTAAAATAGCACTTTCTATTTTGTGAAAGAACTATGGCATTAGATACATCAAGTAATGTGAGTTCGGTTTCAAAAGAACCATCCATCATTACCTGCCAACTGAAGGTATACAGCATTGACAAAGACGACATTACTTCTATGTATGAAGCTTACATTATCGTTTGCGTACTGAATTGTATATCGGCGGTCACTGCTGTACTGGGGAATGGAATTGTGATTGCAGCGGTTCTCAAGACGCCAGCGTTACATTCGCCATCAAATGTTCTGCTATGTGTTCTTGCAGCAAGTGACTTCCTCACAGGAGCGTGTTCTCAGCCTATTTATGTGATATATTCTGTCGCTTTATTACATGGAAATGATCAGTTATACTGTAGAGTGTCCGCGATATCCTACTTTACAGGATATTTTCTGTCTGGAATTTCATTTTTTACCCTCACATTGATCAACTTGGATCGATTATTGGCTCTCTATTTCCCATTCAAATACAACAACTTTGTGACTAACGCGCGTGTTATGCTTGTGATTACCTTTTCGAGTTTAACGCTCGGAATGATGCTCATTCTTCCGATGACTGGTGGATTTTATCTATTCAGCAACATTGCAGCTGTTATCGTCGCTGCTATTATCTTAATAAACACCCTGATCGTTTGTGGCATTTTTCGTGTTATTCGTAAGCACGAGGCAAGAATAGAGGCTGAACAACAGTTGGCGATCAGATTCCGTCAAGAAACTGAAGGACAGCTAAAAAAGCAAAAGAAAAAATCAACAACAGCAGCCTGTATAAGCGCGCTGTATGTTGTGTGTTATATTCCTTATGTTGGTGTAGCTATAGCAATGGCTTGGCAAACTACAGAAAACCTATCAGTTAACATTCGTATTGCCTGGAGCTTTGCTGCAACTGTTATCTATCTCCACGCTACGGCTAACCCATTGCTATACTGTCTCCGAATGAAAGAGTTTAAGGATGCTGTTTGTCAGCTGTTAAAGAAAGCAATTTCTTTTTAATATTGCACTCTTTACGCTAATGGGATATATAATCGCTTTATTCAAAGCAGCTACAGTAAGCAAGAACTACGCCATAGAACTCAAGAATCATTTTTGTGTGTTTTCTGTTGTTATTTTGAAGTATATTTGGCGAAAACGTCGAGAGACCAAATGGTGGAGGCGGGGAGTGTTATTTTGAACCCACTCGTGCTTTGGGATCTACTGAATATCTGTGCCGTTATTTAGCCCATGAAGTGTACCGATGTTGGAAGCGAAGAAAATACATACATTGATATTTCAATTATTGCAAACGTTATGAGGAAACCTCACTGAAATGTACTTCCGGTTTGTGTTTTCGAACAAAAGTAACATAAGCTGTTGTAAATTGGATCAAATCTCTGTAGAATTTATACTACATTAACCTGATTGAAGTAAATGTTAAATTGTTTGCTTCATTTTCCACATTTGTCCCTGATTCTGACCAACAGGAGTAATCCATTTGTTGGATTACCTACAAGTTATTCTTACTCAAGCAAAGAACCAATTACCGTGGATGTAAACGAAACGGAATAAGTGTCAACAGCTTCACCTACTTGGAAGAAAAAGAAAGTTAGACTCCTTCTAACACAAATGTTTACGAATAATATTGATGATCTACTGACCAATAAAAGTGAACAATAGCGAAATAAGAAGAACAACCACAGTAGAGACAGTCAGAGGAAAAGTATGGCAGAGAAGATGGCAATGGATAGGACATGCATTGCATTATCATGGGCGCCGGAGGGTAAGCGCAGACGAGGGAGGCCAAGGGAACTTGAAAGCCGACTGTCGAAAAAAGATGTAAAAATTGGGATTCCAATCTTTGACGGAGGTAGCAATTATGGCGAAAAACAGACAACGGTGGAAGGACAAGATTCCCAATTCTCCAGTAGGAGAGAAGAAATAATGATAATTCTTACTGCCTAAGATAGGGGGCATAACTCGTAAAACATACCTTTTAACACAAAATTCTACTGATGAATAATTTGTTCTAGCTATAATTCGTTTTATAGTTTTGTAGTAATGTTGTCAGAGTATTTAATATATTGATACATTTACAATAACATTCTGTATATATAAGCGCATATAGACACTAGTGTTATGCGCCGCACAAGAACTGATTATTATTATTATTACTTTATCATTATTATTATTATTATTATTTATTATAACACAGAAAACAGCTCACGTATAAACACTGCTGCTTTTGACAATTTGTACATACTCAAAAGCCTTCTTATATTAGCTGCCTTTACTGAGCCAATCTGACATCGGCTGACAGCGTGCAGTTACATGCGACGGTCTTGGATGTGCCATTTTTGTCTGTTATAGTCAGTGTACCTTAGACTGAGCGAAGAGAAACATATCTAACACGTTAACATTACAATTAACTTTGAGTTGTAAATAGTTACGGACCAACTGATACTGGCTCAAATTGAACTATTTTCAGTTTCACTTTAAAAACAAATTGAGAATCAAGTTGATTTCTCCAAACTACAACACTCACGTCTATTTGTTGTGGAAGGAGGTTATTAGCTTTGATTAAGGGTTTTCTTCATATTTTTGACATACCTTTGACTGGTAATGACAGGACGATGTCATGTGGCTAAAAATATATGAAAAGGTCTTGATTTAGATGCTTTATATTAGAATTTCGGATTTGTGTTACTGGTAAATTAAAATTAGACAAAGTAAATAGCTAGATTAGATTCAGTTCAGTTATTGAGTTAAAGGAGGCATATAGTGACAGGCAATAACAGTGAGTCAGGAAGTATTTCCTAGTTTCCATCTTATATTACAATATATTATATTATATTATATCATCGTCAACAGCGATGCAAATAATACAGGTGCTATAGATAATCACAGATAATCTGATTCCTGTATGAAGCTCTTGAGCCATTACGGCTTGCATTTCATGCTAGATATTTACATATTTTAGTGCAAGTATGATCAATTTCCTAAAATCTACTTAAATAAAGGAACTATCATTATTTGAACAATATTGAAAATTCTTTATGAATTTTCTTCACCACCAATTATTGGTTGGAATCAAGAGATTAATGTAAACTGTATTTGTAACCTTTTCATTATAAGTTGATATTGTAAATCTTCAAAGTATTTCATTATAGTTGTATGTTATAACGTAGTAGTTTTAATATTTTCTAATCTATTGTAGAAAATTTGCACAGCTTCAATGTAAATAAGTGTTAACTTTTTAATTTTTCCCTAATAAAGTTTATTATTATTATTTATTATTGTCTGTGCAAGTGATTACGACTGTACAAAAAATATTCTGAAGTAATAATGATACAAATTCACCATAGAAGGCTGAACAACTTGACGTTCTCCGTAATTATTGTAGTCATCAACTATTTAGTTAATCAGACAAGCTTCTTCCTAGATCCTGTTCGGAAAGCAGAACAATAATTTGAAAAATGAACTTAATTAATCTTATACTTTGTTCACGACAGATATGTCAAAAAGTTAATCTAAGCTACTGACCTACGTTTGAGTGCGATATTTACATTAATATGAGCATATCTTTTTCAGTAGTAAAAGGTCCACATACGGAGTTCAAACACAGATATTTTAGAAAAATATTGCTTTTTTGTTAAATAATATTATAGAAAGATGCAGTTTTTTTGGTAGGGACCATCAAAACTGGAAAATATCTGTTTCCTAAAAATGGTTTTAATAATTCAAAACTTTAATTTACCCAAGTTGTAATTCACAAAATTATGTTTGAGTAGAAGTGTGACAAACAACCTTGCATACTAGTCTCATTTGCATATACATATAAAATTCTTAGCAAATAGCCGTTCGAATTTTAAATACACTCAGCGATGGACTGTCGTGGATAATTTAAGTATCAGGCAATAAAGAGATATATGAAGAAAGACAGTCTGAGATGTTTTAACAGTGAATGAAAGGTCAATACCTCCTCGATATATTTCAACAAAATTGTCGGTAAGTTTTGCATAGCTCTATTTTGTTTTAGTCAACCCAATGAAAAAGTATTCTAACTGTACATTATGTGAGCTACACTTTTAAATGTTTTTTTTGTCCTATTTCCTGTAATACAAAGGAAAATGAATAATGTTATGCTTTTAACAACGTTTTCGCTTGCTAAATTATTTAACGTATAATTGCAACTGCTAAGATAGGTAAAAACCATTGATTAAAATAAAAAGTGACTTATATTTACATAAATGCATGAACTAAAAATGGAAGAAAAATTTACTAAAAACAGGAAGAACAAAATTAGCGAAAAATATAGTTAGAAGAATCAATTAGTATATACGGTGCCTAAATCACACCCTGACTCAGAGGCTGACAAATTGTAAGCATTTGAGAAACTCTAAAAACAATTCATCAGCCTTGTGGCCTGCATGACTTAATAAAGCTGCAACACAGAAATAATCTATTACTTTTATGATTAAATAACACATTTTTCGTCAAAATCAACGTTTGCCTTTCAGGGTCGCAAGTGCGGGCGTATTTCACTGTTGCATAAATATAATATCCAAGTTACCAGACTCGAACAAAAAGACGACAGTCATGTGGTACATTTCAAAAAAGTTTATTGCAAAACTGTTTACGCTCAACAGCCCAAAATAGGAATTTCGAATACGTCAGTCAATAAAGATGACCGAGCAGCGAAAAGAGAGAAAAAAAAAAGTGGATTTGCTAAATGCTAGGAATAATCTTTTTGAAAGATAGTGAGTATAAGTATCGAGAACTAAAAGAAAAGGGAAACGAATTCCTCACTAACATTCTTTTTGTTCTTTCTCTCTCGCTGTTCACGTAGATTACATACAAATTCAACAAGCCAGACAAGTCCAGACATAATAGAATCGAAATGACACACCTACAAATCTGTCAAAGTTCTATCTTTTGATTGGCTGTCGTAAATCAGCTCACTTCCGCTTTAAAGTTCACAACATAAGATAACTAATCAGAATGAAGTACTTGCGATAGATCTTGACTACATTTTTACTTAATGAATATTGGTATTTGTTGATCATGAGTTTGTCTAGTTCTTACCACAGTATTATTGATTATTGTTGCAAGCATGTTTTGGACACGCATCTTTTGTATAATGTGTGCTGGATGTTTTCTCAAAATGTTCAATAATAAAAAATATTATGTTATACTAGGGACTATACTAGTTATCAAAATATTATAGTCATATTTGTTATTCATGTTTACATATGTGCCGACATTCCGTTTTCCTAATATCTTCAAAAGCCGCATCTGCCTGCTGCATATATACTTAAATTTTTTAACAAAATCACATATTTAGATTTTGAAGAACAGTTATATCATTTATCACTGTGTAGATTTTGCTGCTTTTCTTTGTTTTGGTTATCGTCAGAGTTATATTTTGAGTAAGCGTTATTATTATTATTATTATTATTGTTAGATAATTAAAGAATTATATACTGTATATATTATATATCAATTGAAGAGGAGGTCTTACTTGTCAAAACTATGAGATCATTATTTAAATACTTTTTTTTGTACAATATACTCTTTGCTTTTGCTTCTTTTTCAGAAATGCATTATTAGGCAAACTTGAGAAAGTTATGGCAACGCACCTAACAAATATTAATCTAAGTTCTGCTACAAATACGTCATCACACGTTACTTGCCAAATGAAGATCTACAACATTGGCAGAGAGGACATAATTTCCATGTATGAAGTTTACCTTTGTATATGCGTCATAAACTCTTTATCAGCAGTTTTTGCCGTTTGTGGGAATGGAGCTATTATTGTTGCGGTGCAAGAGAGGCAAACACTGCATACACCATCGAACGTTCTGCTATGCTGTCTTGCAGCCATTGACCTTCTGACAGGAGTGTTGTCTCAACCTGTTTATGTGATATACAGTGTCGCTTTATTACACGGGAATTATCAATTGTACTGTACGGTGTCCACCATCGCCTACTTTGCTGGATATTTGTTGTCTGGTATGTCCTTTCTTATTCTTACAATGATCAACATTGATCGATTTCTCGCAATTCGTTACTCTTTTAAATACAATACTCTTGTGACAAACACACGGGCATTACTTGCAGCATCTTTCAGTTGTTTGATATATGGAATATTGCTAGTTTATCGTATAATATGGGAAAATAAGTTGTTTCAATATGTTTCAACTGTAATTATCGTACTCAGTTTTGTTTCCACTATCCTAACGTGTTGTAGTATTGTTTATATTATTCGAAAACATGAAGCAAGAATAGACGCTGAACAGCAGTTATCAATCAGATTTCATCACGTAAGCCAAGGAAACTTACAAGTTCACAAGAAAAGATCAAGGACTGTAGCTTGGATAAGTGCATTGTATCTTCTTTGCTATTCTCCTTATTTTGGGGTAGCAGTGTTAATATCTGCAAGTGATGAAGAGGTTATGTCAGTTGGTATCCGTGTTGCATGGAATGTAACAGCAACTATCGTGTATCTCAATGCTGCGGCTAATCCCATCCTTTACTGCTACAGGATAACAGGAATCAGGGAAGCTGTGAAGGAGATTTTGAAAAAAATAATTATTTAGTGAAGATTTAATGAAGATTTAATACTGCCGTTTTGAAATGAGAGCCATTAAAATACTAAAACAGTAACAATAATCGCAAGTTGCATTGTAGCTGATAGATAACACACAAAACATTTTTGTGAATTTTCTGTTCTTAATTTGAAGAGTATTTGGCGAAAGAGTAGAGGCGTATAGTGCCATTTTACGCCTATGTTGTTTTCGGATCAATAATATTTGTGCTGGGCATGTTGTTGAAAGCAAAAAATTATAGTTGAATGGCGACATAATAAGTGACATTATAGATTAATTTCACGCGTGTTTTGTCAAACTAATTTCCCGAGCCTTTAGGCGAAGAAAATTAAAAATAATTTTGGCAAAACACAAGTGAAATTAATCTCTAATGTCACGAGTCGCCATTTAATTACATTTTAATAAATATGAGTGACACATTACGTTTGAAGTGTTTTGGGTTAAATTATAAATAAGTTAAATCACACCCACGCGCTATATAATTTGAAAGGCTTCACGAGGAACTTGTAAAAATGCTAAACACTATTACAGTATATTACATTTTCAAACATATACTTTACTGTATATAAACTATTTCAAAAACAAAAATTGTCAATGTTTTTTGAAATATGTAATGTACGGTGACCGGCGGGAAATGACAATATAAGTTAATGTTTCAAAATGTGAACTTCAACTCCGCCTTCAACAGCTGACAACCAATCACTTGCAAGCAAGCAGACAAAGCATTTATCCAGATACAGCAAAAGAGATAAAAAATTATGTTACACAGAGCCAGAGTTAAAGCGTCAAAGCTTAAACATCACGAATATGACATTACATGAGTCTCTCTATAAACTATACTAGAATCAAAGAAGCGGGTATTTAAATATCTCTGGACGTGTTCGTTCGTGACCAGCCTGAGATGTTTCCGCCGGGATTCATTCATTATTTTCATGTGTTTTTCGTTTAAAACAACATTGCAGTTGTGGAAGTTGTAGATGGGTCAACTGCTAACCGGTTCAACATGGCCGACAAGTGGCTAGAATATAAAGCTCGATCTGTTTGGCTGAGCTGTAATTATTGGCCAAAAACCATTTGTGACGACTGTTGCTGTTCCTTCTCGTTTCATGTTTTCTCAATCCGATGTCCTGCGATAATAATGATCTCTGACTGGCCTTTCTCTCAAAAACCTTTCTCGGATTGAAAATTATCTATTCTTCAGAATGGAAAACTGAAACCGTTCTTTTTCAAATAGAGGTTAACAGATGCTTGCATCGCTTTCAGTGATCCGGTTCGTAGACAGTTCCTCCTCGTTACAGACAATGCAATTGAAGTTTAGAAAAATAACTGCAATCATACCGACTATAGAAAGAGATACTAATAGTGTTAGAGATACTTCTATCACAAAATTAACTTTTCATTTAAAATATATTTTAACAGCGATATGTCATTGTATATATATTAGTAGTTTCAATGTATCTATCAGATAATATCTGCTCGTTCTGAAACAATTTTTATACCGCTTATAAGCACCCCTCCGTTTATAAGCCCACCCAAAACCCCTGGGCCCAGTTGTTCGAAAGTGGGGTAACCTTAACCCAGGGTTAAAATGTTAACCTGCTGTTTGGTTTACTATCTTATAGACTGATTTGGGCTGACATGCTGGACTTATATAATTGGGTTTCTGAGGGATGTCAACACTACTTAGGGAGCACTTTATTACGTACTCCTAGATGAAGAAATTTCTATTTGAAAATTGGCCTAACTCTGGGTTAAAGTTAACCTGCTTTCGAACAACTGGGCCCTGACGAACAAGTATAAGTCCAGGGCTTAAATGTGGGATTTTACGGTATAAAATATTGCTAATACTACACGAAATGGTGATTACTTGTTAATCATACAGCAATAAACATTTGATAATCTTAACTTTGTGTGTTCCTGTTGTGCTTTGCCTGTACAGCTTGTGCTTGTTCCTGAATTCCCCCTCCCGCAATAACTTGAAACAACAACTGTAATGCGGATCATGTCTAGTAGAGCGGTCACGTGCTTGGCCCATTTAATTCCATAACAATACACCACAACTGAATACAAAACCACACAAAGTTGAGGGACGAAAAACTTAAAGTTTGATCTTTGAAAATAGACCACAATGACTTATTCAAATTGATCACTTTGCTGAAAACCAATATGGAAACTACAATTTTGCACTTTTACACTTGAGAATGTAACAAATCAATATGCTCACAGGGGAATTCAGGAAACCATTTATCAGCTATTTCGCATTCCGCTTCGCTTCATTCAGCCGCAGATAACGGAACCATTTGTTTTCGCTGTATACTGTATGTTTTCGTTCGTGTTAAATAGTACCACGCGCCATTTAGAGCCTCGTTTCCAGGAATTGTTTGATCTGGTTGATTTTTGTTTTCTTTCTCCCCAATCAGAGCGCAACTGTGAAGACTCTCTCGAGTTTGACTTTGCACCCTTTAAAATAAATTGAAGAGTTCTCACCAAACATAGTTCTCACGTCCTCACAACATCAAATATGGCAGTTGGAAAAATGCCTGTTCTCTTGCTACTGGAGAACTGCTTGTTTGGAGCTGTAACCTCCGTTTATTCCACTTTGTGTTGACTTTAGTCCTAAATTTGAGGTCTCCTCATCGCAGGATTCGGCCAGCAACGCCATATCAAAGGCACAGAAGATTTTGGATTCGAACAAGTCGAACGAGCGCATGTTGGGACAATTTAATTTTGAATGTTGTAGTCCCAGAAAAATGGAAAGACAACTTTATAATGTCTCGTTTTTCAAAAATACGTAGATTATTGTTCTCCGCGATTTCGAGCATTTTAGTGCGGACGATCAAAAACGCTGCGAAACGCCAAAATGGACGCGGTGCAATCTATTCGTTTTCGATGAAACGCATTAGTTTGGATTAGGCCTGGGTTTCAATTTGAATTAACGTAATAAGATTAACTTTAATTTATATTGTTGTATAATGGTAAAGGTAACGCTATTGCATTTATATTGCGCACTTTTAATGTAGATATGTTCAAATGCGCTTTATATTATTATAGACTATATACAGTGACTTGTATCAGTAGAGAGGAGGTGACTGACACAACACCGGCATTAGTTTACACTTATTAACAAGTATGCGGGTGCTTTTAAGTCCGCCGATAGAATGTCGAGAGGCGAGACCAACGGCTTAACAACGGCCGCACAAATACAATTCTTGGGAAGACCGGGGATACAACTTGGGGCGTTCTTGTTGGGAGTCAAGGAACTTATCGTCTCAGAAAACTACGCTTACTAATAACGAATAATTTATATTTGGAAAAGATGTCCGACAATTCAAGATCAGAGAAACCAATAAAATATAATTTTACAAATATAAATTATTAACAAATATTAGATTGAATTCTAAACAATGACTAAAGATAACATTTATATTGCAGTGTAATTAACACAATGCAAGAATCTGAAGCAATTTTGGATTCAGGAAATCACTGATTATTTGAAATTTTTGAAAGTGCAAACTAGATAAATTAAGAAACTTACAAAAATCTTGTGACATAGCCAAATTCAGTTCTTTATTATGTGCTATTGTTTGTTTATACTTTGACAGTTAACTTTATTATGTTTACGTTAAGCAGACAAAGTATATATTGTGTCAGCTGAATGGAGACGAAACCATTTCTTAAAATACTCTATTTTTGGATATATTATATCTTCTCAGTCTCTATCACAGCTGAAATTCCAACTTTCTTTCCCACTAACTTTTGTCAACAAATAATATTTTTTGCTTTCACTACAATATTTCTCACCAGAAAAAGACTATGGTTATGGACACATCAAGTAATGTTAGTTCAATTGCAAATGTATCGTCTGTCATTGCCTGCCAACTGAAGGTTTACAACATTGACAAAGATGAAATTAATTCTTACTATGAAGCTTACATTATCGTCTGCGTACTGAATTGTATATCGGCCGTCACTGCTGTGCTGGGGAATGGAATTGTGATTGCAGCGGTTCTCAAGACGCCAGCGTTACATTCGCCATCAAATGTTCTGCTATGTGTTCTTGCAGCAAGTGACTTCCTCACAGGAGCGTGTTCTCAGCCTGTTTATGTGATATATTCTGTCGCTTTATTACATGGAAATAATCAGCTGTATTGTACAATCTCGACGTTATCCTACTTTGCAGGATATTTTATTTCTGGACTTTCATTTTTAACCCTTACATTGATCAACTTGGATCGATTGTTGGCTCTCTATTTCCCGTTTAGATATAACAACTATGTGACTAACTCGCGTGTTATGATTGTGGTAGCCTTTTGCAGTTTGACTCTCGGAATGATGCAGATTCTTCTCTTGTTTGACGAGATTCGTTTATTTCAAAGTCTTGAAACTGTAATCTTTGTTGCTAATCTTCTTACTAACATTGCGGCCTGTTGTGGTATTTTTCGTGTTATTCGTAAGCACGAGAGAAGAATAGAAGCTGAGCAGCAGTTGGCGATGAGATTCCGTCAAGAAACTGAAGGACACCTAAAACTTCATAAGAAGAAATCACGAACTTCAGTTTTAATAAGCGCACTGTATATTATGTGCTACATTCCCTATCTTGTGGTAGCCATCGCTATGCGAGAGACAGCGACAGAAATCCCAACAATTAATAACCGCATTGCTTGGAGTTTTGCAGCAACTGTCATCTATCTCAACGCTACGGCTAATCCATTGTTATATTGCTACCAAATGAAGGAATATAGGGATGCTGTGCATGGATTGTTGAAGAAAGCGATTTCATGATTGACCTAGCAATATAGCTACATCATTGTGTTGAACAGTTACCTATTGAATGCCAAAAATCAGTTTTCACGTAAGTTCATTACACAACGGATCACTAAACACATTCTTTTATAAACTTAACCGGTACAAACTATGTTTGAGATGTTGAAGAACATTTTAGTGTGAAGTGTATTTGGGACAGGTGTTATCAAATATTATGAGATTGGGAAAAGAAAAATAATAATAATATTAAGAATATAACTAAACTTTTATAAATCAAATAATTCCTGGGTTAGATTGTTGATTACGAAACAATAAGTTGCATGTAGTTTGTTTTGCAGACATACAATGGAACTGAGTACAGTACAATTCAAAAATAAGTTGCGGTTTGTTCGTAAACTAAGTTTATATATATATACTCTTCACCCCGCTTCACCCTTCACCCTTCACTCTTCACCCCATAGATATCCTAATATAATTAGGAAAATAGTACAATTGCATTTTTAAAAAGACAAAATCGCAAATTTGCACATAAAGTTCAACTATGTCTTAGTGAGGAGTAACTAATTTATAAAATATATATTTCCTTAAAAATATATATACTGTTTCTGTTCAGTCAGACAAAATTTATTCCTTTGGAGTACAGTAAAAAGAAAAATCGAAAAAGAAGACAAAAGAAATACTGATAATGGGTTTTTTTATTACTAAATGGTTTGGAGTGCAAATGTGGACCTGTTATCACAGATTTATATGTTTATCTCGGTGTTGGAATCACGCGCGGATCGGAAGGGCAAAGTC
>JANUFV010187189.1:1020-20346 GCA_024757865.1 Epizoanthus scotinus | reverse complement strand
GCACATTAACGTGATCAATCATTCAATGGATGTGTACAATTAAACGGATATAATAGAGAAAGAGAAAAACAGTCGGGTCGGTGAAATTGCCTTCGGGCCAGTGCTGCTGCCGGCCCGACTGGCCGGTGCTGAAAAAAGTTAGTTTCCACCCCTGAGGCGATATTCTGATGGCATAAAAAAATCCACTGGGTTGCTACGAACTTCAAGATGGCATCTTTGTGATGTGCAAGTACACATGATGCCATTATTAAAATTTCTAATTAACAAAATATGCACCATGGCTAATAATTAACTGGAATTAGAATACATTCAAATTATCAAGAAGCTAAAGAGGGAAGGTGATAATTTGCTACCCCAGCTGTCCTGAAAATATCAATAGCCCAGCCTAGATAAGGTTAAAGATTATTACTTCACATTTATATAAATTAAAAATCATTATTTTGAAAGTTTTCAATAATCTATAAAAAGTTTATAATATAACTATTCAGTGAAACCTGATCATTTAGTACATTTTTTAGACTTGAAGTTGATGTTTTGTGTATACATGTTGGATAATACACTGATGAAATCTTCAGTTTTAGAGGATTGTAGGTACATGTATATGTGATCATGGACATGTTGTAATTAATAGCCAGAGTAATATCCATATTTATGAATTATATAAACTTCTTCTTGTTACCTATGAGACTCTGAATGGACTAGCGCCAGGCTATGTCAGAGAAATGCTACAACCATACATACCAACAAGTAACTTACGTTCATCTTCAAGAAGACTACTTAGAATTTCTTCACTTAAATTAGTTCATTATGGTTAGCTGTCATTTTCATATGCCGCACCGCAACTATGGAACTCACTACCAGACACAATATGTAATAGTGAATCATTGTCGAATTTTAAGACAAGTCTAAAGACTTTGTTCAAGCAAAATTATTACTAATTTTTATCCATTTACGTTATATTATTATCCATTTTGTAAACTTGATGTAATTTTAATATTTTGGGAAAATTCATTGTAAAGAGCCATTGAGGTTATGAAAAATGGCGCTACATAAATAAAGCTTTTATTATTATTATTATATTTAATGTGTGGTTGCATAAAATATCAGTGCCACTTAGTCGTACTGCCACAGAAAGTCCTTGGAAGTTTTGAGGGGATTAGGTGACGTTACATGTATATAGAAGCCTAACATATAATTATTTCAAAATGAAGAGCTATGTGGGTCTAAATTAGCCAACCACAATTTAATTCTTCCATGGAGGAAGTATGTCTTGAATATGTTCTGGAACCTGTAGGCTTTGTAAACAGATCAGTCTCTGAAATTCAATTACTTATTCCTATATATATATATGCAACTGGGTTATTGATTTAATCTTCAGTGGGGTCCTACAATATCAATACTGTGTAGCTTTCTTTATGAAAACTCTCTAAGTTGTCTTATGAACCAGTTAATAAAGTTTGATACATGTGTCTGGGAACTGTGCCAGACTAGACTGTGTGTGATAGACCACGTGTATGTAAATTTCAGTGACTGTGTATGGCTATTTTTAATTCAATATGAGTAATAATTATTGTTCACGATTTGTTGAACTCCAAGATTGACAACAATTTGCTCATCAAGCATGTGATTTGCACTTCCGTTCTCCTAAATTATGCTTACAGCATTGTGCAATTAGAAAGATAAATTTTGAGACTTCCTTCTCAAAGTAACTGACAGTCAATTCTCTTGTCAAAACAGTAGTCTAAGCCTTTGTAAATAGGAGATGTGAATACCATACCAGTGCATGATATGGTTTGATTGCTGATACATTCGGAGAGCCATTGCTTCAGTTCTGAAATATGATAATAGCATTCTTTATAAAGCTTTGAAATTGGATATGTTAATACTCCAACCAGATTAGAGATTTGTGTTTGTCATGACATTCATGTGAGTTGCCATTCTGGGTAAGTATTCTAAGCAAATAACCAGAATTATTGTTGCTTGATAGCCAGGCATATTTTCCACCATTTTGATTGTCAAACATTGATGTGATTCAAGACATTCTGTATGTATGAAAGGAAGGTTTGTTCTTGTCTGTGCTGTGATATTGACAGTTATGGAATGGAGGTCTACATGACTTGGGATTTCAAGTGTTTCTCTCGCCACCAGTGATGTGGAACATGAATGATTAGAATATCATTATTGGATTTTTGTTCACATGCACATGGAGTGGGACTTCTGATTCACTGAACCGTGGCTTTCCTGCTTCCACATTCATGACCAAAAGTTCAATTCTGAGTGCTAGGATTTCATGCTAACAAAACAACATGGATGGTTGATGTGAAAACGAAGCCCAAGTCACCACTGAGATACAGTAAAACAGGAAGTCCTGACCACTAAACACAGTTTGATATATTTTAATTATTTTGCTTCAGTGTCTCAATATTTGCATTTTGGTCAGCGTGTTTTGTTGAGTATATTATTTTCCTTTTAACAGACGTTGTCGTAAGGGGGAATTAGCACGTTGCTTCATGGAATTTATCTTGTAAATAATATTTTAAATGTTATGTGTTTGAACTGAGGTATCTATCAACTCCTATTTTATGATTTTGAATTTGTGATATATTTAGAAACAGGTTTTATTTAGTTAGCTGGTGAGCAGCCATGTTTTATTCAAGAGCAAATATATTCCAGACTTAGTGATTTCTTAATGTATATATGCAGTGGATAGAGGCCAGAATATTGCTGAAGGAAAACAGTCCTGTGTTAAACTAACAGGTAACTGATGCTTGAAGGTGATAACTGATGGGAACTAAACCTGGCCCAGGGTTGATAAGTAATGTGTATAAATACCAAGCGTGCTATAAACTACATTCAATTTATGCTTTGTTAAGAGTTTAATAATTCACAATGTAGAGCAGAATTTGTTTTCTGAATATTTTCTGATCGTGTTCTAGTTGATGTTCATTTATTATTTAATGTACACACATTTTGTATTTCGCTTTTTGTCCACCTTCTTTGGTAGATTTTATAAAGATTATTGGTAAACAGTAAGTAAAATGTAATTCATTTTGGTTATGAAAAATATTCTATGTAATTTGCATTTGCTTGAAATGAACAATATATATAATTATAAACAGCAAGTGCCACTTAAGTGAGATTTTGTTCACCTAGCTAGCAACTCTGATTACAATGTTTTGTATGACTGGTACATTTTCTAGCTGTAAGGCTTTTTAAGATGTTAGTTTTAAGTAAACTTAGAAGTTAGGGTAGCCTTTGAAGTTATGTATACACCTGTATATGCACACTTAGTTTATACACAGAAAACTAGATGAGTGTACGTGCAGTAATATGAATTGAAACTCAAGGGACTCTACAGATGTTTGAGTCAAAGAGGTGACTTTCATCTTGCTTGGAGTTTGTTTCAAACTGTCTTTACTTAAAAGTAAACTATATAAAATGTGTATATTGTACAATCATGTAATTAAATTCTAAAATTATGTACGTAGAACCATAATATGAAATTTAATTTCCAAGCTGTAATTAATGTCAAGCTAGCTCTGTAATTGTTAATGTTGCAAGACTGGTTAGAACATTTCTACATATAATTCTTGTTGGATTACAAATGGCTGTGTAAGTTGCCTTCATGTCTTCACTTTCATGTCAGAATAATTTATGTTGTCAGTAATACAAATATCTAGAGGTGTAATATATCCTAAAAACATTCCCAAATCCAGCTCAGACTAGATATCCTAGTCAGATAAAATATATGTAATAGCTTGTTGAAAGTCACATTTATTTAATTAGGGTGATCTCCCCAAATAATATTTATTTATTTGTATTCTCTGCAAGCTAAGAACACGTTACATAATATTTGTTTAAAAAATGTCTGCTTATCTGATTGAAAGCAATGAGTCAAATTTATACTTTTCAAGGGTTGCAGAATAATTGGCCTATTGCTATTATAGCATAATTATTGGTTTTCACAAACTTGTTTCTATTAAAAGTTTGGCTTGGTGGAAATTTTTATGTAAGAACTTACTCTTTAGTTGTAGTACCGGTTTAAGTAAGTTACAACTTACTGAATTTTCAAAATCAAAATTTTCAAAATTTTATGAAAATTGCAAACTTATAAATTTTAAGAAACAAGTATTACCAAACACTCCTGCTCATCAAGACAAACAGAATGAGTGGTCATTTTATGCATTTTTGTCATTTGCTTTAAAAGTTAGGACAGTTTTGGTTTTAGCAAAATCATCTTCAGCAAGGATGAAATGTAACACCCCTAAACTGTCTACAAGTTTTCAACAACTCAGACTTGAGAGGCTGTACAATCATGTTCATGGATATTGCTGAAACACTGACCATAGAATTTTATATTCAGTAGTAAATGAGGAGGTTGGAGAGTAATTGTTTTTTTTGGCAGGTGCCCATTTTAGCAAATGATTAAACATGAAGATTGGTTTGTACAAATTGTAACAGCGGAGCTGTTTTATTCATGGCCAGTAGCTAGGATAATACATTCAATGGCAACAAGTTACTGGTAGTTACTAAGATTGAGATTAACAGAAGGAGTTTAATATGGATTTCCTTGGACGTAAACACAATATTGAACTGCTTGCCAGACTTGACAATTATTACAGTACAATTATAGTGCATACATACATTCATACAGTCTGAATCATGAATATATTAATTAATTATTACATTCTGAATTTAAACACATCTCATGTTGGCCCACTAAAATAAATAATCATGTTATCTGTTTGTTTTCTAAACCTTCACAAACCTGAACCTCTCAACAGATTTTCCACTTATTTTTGTTTAAAGTAATGTGATATTAATTAATTTGATTATATTTGTGTATGTTCATGCTATATATATATATAGCTGTACAACAAGCCCTTTATTTTGATTTGTCAGTTCTCTTTCAAGGATGTACTCAAAGACATTTTATATTCAGTTGTGATAACTCTAAAGCTTGATACACTGTTAAGGCAAATAATTTCCAAAAGACCTTGTATGTGACTTTTTTTCACACATTTATATACAGACAGGTCAGTGATCATGCAAGCAAAGTAATCTTTAATATTTAATCTAACAACTGATGTTGATCTGATTGTTTTTGGTGACTTGTTTCTTCATCAGATCTTGGTGCAAAGGAAAGGGCAGCTCGTTATCTGAAACCTTTTGTTGTTGAAGACCCCAAACTAGGGCTCTACAAATGTCAATCAAAACTTCGCCGATCAGAATCGGCACCAAGGCAATTACGCAACAGAGCAAGCACTGATCAATTTCATCGTCGAGAGTTTAGACAAACAAGAGAGGGAACCACAGAGATGTCTCATGGACGAGGTAGTGCAGCATCTGATGACGTCAGGTATGTTGGAAGGTTGACCTCCCAAGGGATGGAGGGCGAAGCAGATGGCAATTATAGACAGAGAAAAGGCAGTGGTTTTGCCGCTATTAACTACACAAGAATGGAAACTTGCTTTCCAGCTGATAATACTGCACCTTCCACAAAAGTTGAACAGTCACCAAAGTCAACAGCAAGGAGAGCAGAATCTTTACGAGCCTATCCTAATACTGGGCCATCCACAAGAGTTGAACATTCACCAAAATCGACGGCTCGCAGAGCAGAATCGTTACGGGCCTCTGGGCCATCCACAAGAGTTGAACATTCACCAAAATCGACGGCTCGCAGAGCAGAATCGTTACGGGCCTATTCTGTAACTAAGAAACTGACCCCTAGAACTAGCAACAGTTTGTTTCCTTCTTTTTGTCAGAACTGTGGAGAACCAACAAGTTTGGTTAGAAGTGAAAGTGTGTCAAGTAGCAGTGTTAACAGCATTATGTGCCCCAACTGTGGCCTGGAGATGCGTAGTAATAGTAGCAGTAGCGGCAGTAGTCTTGCAGGGACTCCCTACGCCAAACACAAAGACTTTGATTCATCAATGCCTCCATTTAGAATGGAACATTCGCCAAGTTTGCCACCAGACAGCAGAGGAGCTGCAAATGGTAATGTTGTGACACATAATAATAAACTCTCTGAGGAACTAAAACACGGTGAACATCATGCTAAACATGAGGCAGCAAGGACTAAAGCCAAACAGATTTTTCATCTTGATGGATATAGCAAGGAGGATGTTGCCCCAGAACTGAGCAAAAAGTAAGTAATCGTTACAAAGCATGAACTGATGGTAGAGTTTTTAGGGAATAATAATTATACCGTATTAACCTATGGCTTGCTATATGGCATGACATTTTGGGTGATTAAAAACTAACAAGACTGTAAAATGTTTATTGTGGTTTCTGTTTACCTAATAGTGAAACATTAAAATAGGAACCCACAAGCACAAACTTTATCAATTATTTATCGTCAATACATGCAGTTAAATGCAAAACTACCCTCTTGAAAATTGTACACAGGTGGAGGCTACAGAACTTTATGTTTGCCTGCAATATGATAATTTAAGTAACAGTGTTAAATATTTGCTTAAACTCTGCATCTACAAGACATTTGTTGCAGAATTTGTTTGCAAATTGGTCAAAACATGTTTTGTGTGCAATACAATGTCATACAATACTGACAATGCTTTCTTGATCTCTTCCCGGTGGGGCTGTTCAGAATCAATTAATACATAAATATACTACCTACATCTAAAATGTGTTATTATTGATGATAATGCTTAAACAGCATAACTTTTCAAGCTTTTGTAGGTGGAGTTATTTCTTCTTGCCACGTGCAGGGCTCGAAATCGAAAACAATTTGGACTGCCATCTAAATTTTGTTTGTCAATCCAAATAAACATTTTGCTTGCCAGTTCACTAGCTTTCACTTTTCATTTGTCAGTCCAAATATTTTTTGGCCTGCCAGTTGGCCAATTTGGCCTGCATTTTGGCAGTTGGCAGGCAGCTATTTCGAGACCTGCACTTATACAGTGCCAGTTTTTGGTAGACTCAAGGTTGCTGTGTCTAGAATGCAGCTGGCACTGTCTAGAGCCACAATAAACAATATATGCTCTACCTCCACTTCAAAGCTGTGTTGTTACCTAGCCATGTATTATTATTATAATTTAAATTCTATGAAATGATTAGTTGCATGTTGGAATATTTCAGTGTAATTACCACAAGACCCACAATCCCCAAAAATCTGCAAAATAAAATAATATCCTGCAATCATTGCATACCATGTGGTATACTAATTATTATATATATATATATCAAGTTAATAATCTTTTGAATGGGTTTGTATATATAGTTATTCTAAAATAGGATATATCTATATATTATATGTCATTTTAATTTATAATATTCTCTTTTTCTAAGAAATGGCAAAACCTGTGTTTATATCAGCAAGTAGATGCTCATCCATTTGTATCTTTGCCTTTTAAATTCATATTAATTATTTATATAAAAGCAATAAAATCATAGTACCAGGAGTTGTGTCTATAGATCAACTGATATGAATACTGATACACCATAAATTATAGAACCCTCAAGAAGCAAGAGAAACACTCATAATAATAATGATGATAATAATGAATATAATAATAATAATAATAATAATGATGATGATGATGATGATGTGATGATGATGATGATGATGATGATGATGTGATGATGATGTGATGATGATGATGATGATGATGATGATGATGATGATGATGATGATACCTTTGCCGCATGTTCCTTTCAAACTAGCATATCAGGAAGAGGGCATTATTACTACTACGGTAATCTGTGGTATGATTTACAAGTTGTTATTCCATTGCAGTACTTCATTGGGTCGTGCTGTAGCAACTGAATATTTGAAATTCTACAGCTTTACAGAGGAAACGTTAGTACGATCATTGAGGTAAGGTTGTGCAGTTGTTTGTTGTTCTGCTAGAAATTGCTTTAAATCTGTTCGACTTAAGATATGCAAGAAAATAATATTTAATGATGTTTGAAGGAATCTTGATCAAGTAAAAAACACTTTGTAGGGGTCCAAAATTGTCCGTATTTGTTATAAACATTAAAATTGTATATTTCACTACAGAAAATTTTTGAAGGATTTTCCATTAACTGGAGAGACGCAAGAACGTGAACGTGTTCTGATTGCATTCTCAAAGCGTTACCACGACTGTAACCATCCAGAATATGGCTCTGAAGGTTAGTAACAAGCTTGCTGTTATAGAGAATGATATTTTCTAAGTTGTGACGTGCATGTACTAGTTGTGTAAAGTCTGCAGGTATTAAGTGGCCGTATTATGATATTGCAAAGGCAGCCCAAGCTCAAAGTTAGTAATTGGTACATAATAATAATAATAATAAAAATTAACATTTATAAAGCACAAATTACATAAATATATGTTCAGATGCGCTATTTACAGTTTAAAAACAAAATTAAAATACTAATAAACTAGTAAAATAAATCTACTGTAATCTATCTAATCTAATAGAATCTTGAGTGATTCGATTTATGACAGTTTATATGGGATTCAAAGACTTTGTATGGAAAAAATACTATTAAACTAAGCAAGCTTTATTTATATCATTATTTTGTATAATTTACATTAACTTCCAGAATATGCACAAGCTATATTTTTCCATACAAAGTCTTTGAATCCCATATAAACTCTAACTTATAAATCGAATCACTCGAGTGTACCAAGTACTAACTTTGAGCTTGGGCTGCCTTTGGGTATAGTGAATGTGGAAATAATACATTTTATATCTATATAGTACGTTTATTCCAATTCTAATATGAACAAGGTTTATTCATGAAGGAAATGTTTATGTAGGGTTGGCCTCTGCTTACATGTGTAACAAATTGTTGTAAGATGTACAATAGCCGCAAATACATGTACATTGACAGAACCTCAACGAACCATGCAGCTTTATCTGTGGTTTTCTGTTTAAAAAGAAAAGTTGCCCTTAAAAGCCTGTTACAAGACCAGGGTCAAGAGAACAATTAAGTTATAAAATCACTAATCAGTCAGACTTAATTCTACAATAATTATCAGTACTAGACGTGTGGTCAATATTAGCAAATATTTGAGAGCACTGCATGATTCCTGGAAGTGTTTGGGGAGTTTTGCATTGATCAGCTAACTGTTGTAGTTCTATTTCAACAGATGCTGTCCATACACTGGTATGTGCCATCATGTTACTCAACACTGACCTCAATGGCGAGGTAAGAACAAAAACTTAGATTTTAAAATTGTAGTACTTGTAATTACTAAAAATTATATAATAGTATATGCAGGGGTTTCAATAAGTTTTGAAGTATGTGGCTGGAAAATGAAAGTAGGCGGCTGTCACGAATTGAAAACAGTTGAAATGTTTCAGTTTGTAAGTCCTCAATAGCTCGATGTGACGACTAGAATAGGCAGCAGTTCGAGACATTGTTATTATATGGAAACATTTACACAAATCAAGTCATTTTCATCTAGGCCATACAACATTAACTGTATACTGTAAAATCTATGCACATAAAAATAATTATGTTCATCTATCTAGAAATATAGGCTCATTTTAAAGTTTAGCCTGACCTAATCAACCTGATCTAATCTATAATCTAATCTAAATCTATTGTAATTTAATTAATTTAAACTAAAACTAAGCTTTCAAATCGAATCTAGTCTGATCAAGATAAACCTCTAACCCAAGACTGCACCGTAATCTTAGCTTTAGCGTGATACAGCAAATTGTCTGCCAATAAATCTGGGGAATAGTTCTAAGGTAGTTTCATGTGGATCTATAGCTGGCATTTTAGTACCATTGTTTTCTAGAGTGACAAAACAGGCCAATTTAAAGGGTCTTTTCCTTCTAGTTTAAAACAAATCGAGGGCAATTGTCAAGAATTAACAGAATAATCACGGCCATTTACAAACCTGAAATTCACATCAATCAAGTGTGTCAACTGTTAGTTTCCTATAGAAAGGGAAACATCGTATTTGAAGCTGTTTTTTTCATTCCTTTGTAGAACATTGGTAAGAAAATGACATTCGGCCAGTTTGTTGATAACTTGGCTGGACTTTGTGACAGCAAAGATTACCCACGAGAGCTGCTGAAGGTAAGTTGTGTGTTGCTGATCAAAATAAGTCTAATACAAACAACAACAACTTTATTTTTTGAAAAACCTGTATAATTCTAAGTTCCTTTTTTTGTTTCGAGATTTAAGGGTTTAGGGGAAGTCCATTCTGAAAGGACAGGGCCAATTCTCACAAAGGATGATTTTCTTTCTAATTCATTTCTTGAACGGTCTATGTAGAGACCATGTCGCAAGGCAATGCTAGTACGGTACTGGTATTATGGCGTTCAGTTCCACGTCTCAGTTCCACAAATTATCAGTCTATAGCTCTGCCACAGACAACAACGATATCAACCCCCTGCCCCACCCTTCCATGCTTTCATAAATTTCCAAATGCTACCTGTTGTAGGGGTATGGATATTTTCTGGAACAGAGTCTCGTCAAAGTTTGTCTATTTATTCAATTGGTAAATGTATTCATGGATGTCATTTGATTACAGGCGATATACCAAGAAATCAAAACATCACCGCTTGAGTGGTGTGGGTAAGTTGTATAGAGTACTTAATAAGTATATTGAGAATCTATTATGTGGCCAGCCCAGCTGTTCCTGGACAGTACCTGAGTATCAACAGCTGCCACCTTTAGTCTTGTTCTCATCTTCATTTATACATGTAACTTAATCTGTATAGAAATCTCCAAAGTGAAGTGCTTCAGGAGTGCACCAATTGATAGGGTAGAATCTAAACTATGGGATAAATAACATAATTTGTGTTAATTTATTCAATGCTTAATTAACTATAAATAGTAACAAGTAATATATCAAATGAATATTCTTTTTTTTTTATTTTTTTGAGAAAACATTCAAATCATTTGTGCTATTTATTATAGCAGCTGAGAGATATTCCAATCTAAATTCTATTTATATAGACCTTTATCGTGATTATTTGAATGTCAATCAAAATTTTAATGTTAGCACTTTCCAAACACCAGAAATGAAAGAGCAGGTCAAAGTAGCAAATATTTGGGGTTTTGTACATATATAGAAAGGTTGACTGTTCCATGGCAACTTGCCAATACATTCTCTATAATAATTTTGTATTTTTAAACACTTTGTCAGCATCACATGTTTGTAGATAAAACCCCTAAATGTGTTTCTTTTGTTGTGTTTAGCCAGCAAGTGCAGTGGTGTGAGACATCACACTGACCAATGAGAGCGCGAGTTTTATTCTGCCATGCATTGATCATGTACAGCAGAGCGTGACATTGCTCATGTCCTTGAAATATCCAATGAAAGCATGATTGTCTTATATCTGCCAAAATTGTTCCTACATGTATATATAACAATTGGATTATTTTATACTGTGTCTAGTATATTGATTTATAATATTTATTATTTTGGTTAGGGTGTGGTAGCCTTCCCTTAATCGTTGTCACTTTTGGGTTATTAGTAGCCAGGTTTCCTGGCATCCTTTTTTTGACCGGGGAATAGGGTGGTGGAGAGCATGAGGAAGAGCGGAATCAACTTTCCCGCTCGCTTCTCCTCTCCATTCCCTAACAAACGTAAAAATGGTGGCCACATTGCGGCCGCTTGAAACCGGGAAAGGAAAAGAGACGCCAGGATACCTGGCTAGGTTATTAGTTCATACATCTCCACTTTCTTGAACCTGGATTTTGTACAGTTTACAAGTTAAGAACAATTTAATTTATCATCATAGCAGTGTGGAAAAAGCAAGCCCTTCAAGTGGAAATGGTAAAAGTGGAAATGGTAAAAGTGGAAATGGTATTAAGGTGAGAGATTAGCACTGCTTTTGAATGGCATTAACTTGTAGTATTGTATACTGTAGTGTAATTTTAAATTGTAGAGGAAGAGCCTATTACTGGATTCTACAATAAAGCCATTAATATTATTATATTATTATATACTTTACATGTAAGTAGTAGCAGTTATTCAGTGCTTGAGATTAAAACTTCATAAAGCAGTGCACTGTTATCATGGAATGCAAGATGAATGAATTTTACTTGCAGTATAATACTTAAGGTAGTAGTCATAAATCGTGGTTGAGTTCATGAGACCCTCATGAATTCATGCAATTTGAATGACATTCACTTGCAACAATAGTAGTAGCAGTCGGAAGACTATCATGAAAGCAACAATGAATGGCATTTATTTTCAGTATTAATAATATAATTTGTGGTAGTAACAGTCATTGTGGTTAGCTATAGAAGGCATGCATGCATGTAATCAATGTACATGTAGAGGTGAGACAGGGAGGCAGCGTGGCTGAGTGGTTTAGAGTGCTGGAATTGTTACCCGGAGGTTCTGAGTTCAATTCTAGCAGGCGCCAACTTGCCACACTTCTGTACATAGCCTTCAGGCCAGCCTCCCAGCCAGAGGGTTTTTTTAAATTAATTTGCATTCTATTTGAATATAATTTCCAATTTCTAACCTGGTGCTGAAAAGCCCTGATGGGGAAATCATTAAGTACATTCATTCAAACTTGTGGTTTATGAGCTAATTGTTGTTCACTTACTGTAATTGTGACAGGCAACTCCTGGAAATCCATTTCTTGAGGTAATTATAATTCTTCAATTCTTGTTCTCACTATGATATGTTCTTATTATTATCACTGCCAAATATTATCTCAATATTGAACTTAGGTTGTGGATTTGAAAAGAAAAATATAAGTTATTAACTTCTGGCAGTAACAAATAAAATATATATAATTATGTATTTTATATGTTTGTAGTAGTATTTTAAAGGAAAATCTTGTCCGAACATGGAGTCAATGGAGGGGTGATATGCTCACTGACAGTTAGTGTTACTTTTGTCACCAGACAAGCAGCTGTGTTCATTGTAGTTTGAAAGGGTATAAATCAACAGGAACTACAAGTAGCCCTTTGTTTCATGTTCTCTATTTATCTTTGTTTCAGATTCAAACAGATGAGAATGCCAAAGTCTACAAAGAAGGGTTACTGTACAGGAAGGCCACCATGGACTCGGATGGCAAGAAGAGTAAGGACCTAGTTGTGTGGGAGGGAGGTTATGTTAGAATTTTGGCAAAACACACGTGAAATTAATCTCTAATATATGTCACTCACTGTCATTTAATGACCTATTAGTATAGTAATCTCTAAAGCAAATAATACTGTACTTGCAGCATCTGCATGGAAGAGGAAGTGGGTTCCATTCAATGGTGTACTCCGAGGTCTCGTTCTGTACCTCACAAAGGTGAATATGTGACATTTATAATTTAGTTTGGTGAAACAATCAGTGTGTGTAAAATTGGAGTGGAGGGGGTTGTGGGTTGGGTGATCTGGAAACTGTCATATCATATCAGTGCAGGGTTACTCCATACAATGTTCCATGTGAGATGGGGGGTTATATATAGAGAGAGAAGCTAGTCAGACTAGATTTTTTAAAAGCTGACCCATGATCATGCAGGCTCTGTGAGAGCTTCACATTTGGTCGACAGTTAGATAGTTAGACTGAACTAAGCTTTACAAATTACGATTTCCCTACAGCCTGATGAAGCAAGTGATGGCAGTGACACAAGAAATTGCGTTGGAGTGCACCATGCGTATGCTAGTCGGGCAGTAGACTACAAAAAGAAACAGTTTGTGTTCAGATTTGTGACGTCCGACTGGAGAGCTTTCTTGTTCCAAGCCAGGTTTGTTTTTCATAGAATTTGCATAATAATAATACACAGCTATTCAGAAAAGGTTGTCTGAGTGTGTTAAATAATGCAGTGCCCAGCTGAACAGAACTGTGGCTTTTCCAAACAAAGGAAAAACTTGTATTATGTTACTGCATTGAAAAGATTAAATTTAGGCAAATCGAACAAGTAAATGTACTGTTGATATTATGAAATTCTAAACGTTTCATTGCAGTAACTTGCATTCATTATTTTGTACCAGATCGGCAATTCCTTTCAGTATGGGAATGTATAAATGCACTTAGACAACTTTTTGAAATACCTTTATATAAACTGTTACAAGTCCACATACATTGCAATGTCAGTATTACAGGACTATATATTATGTACCTCAAACGAGTATCTTTATTTGAAAAATTTGCCATACTTTCACGTGACGTCATCAAAACTCTAAAATCTAAACTACAATACCTCTAAACCTGTTCTTTTAATAAGTTTCAGATATCACTATCAGAAGCATTTTTTGAAAATTTAAGGTCGATATGTTTATTCGATTTTGAGTTGCAGTATTTTGAATTTTGTGATAGTCTGACTCAGCATATTTCCTAAATGTCGTGAAATTCCATATATTTAGCCACATTAATATTGTATGTCTTGATGAACCTTTAAAAGTCATAACTAAAGGTTTTTAAGTGAACCCAATCATTTTCATCAAAAGAAACCGCATTATTTGTAGAATAATATATTTTTGTCCGCCATCTTGGTGTATCACTTTGGTACACCAAGATGGCCGCCACATACTAATTACAGTAAATGTTCAGCTACGAAGTCATCAATTGCTCCAAAGTTTCGATAATTGTTTATGTTTACTTGCTCTGTAATTTAAAATATTGTTTTGATATTATTTTTTCTTGGACACGTTTTTGTGTGAAAACCCTCTACATTTGGGATAGTGATTTGAATTTTACCAATTATGATAAATTACATTTTTACAGGGATCACAAAGATATGAATGAATGGATTGAAGCAATCAATCTGGTGGCTGCGACATACTCAGCTCCACCCTTACCTGCACCGATTGGCTCAAGGTACATTGCTTGATTGTCATGTAATTATATAATAATAATAATAATAGCTGTAATAATAATAATATGAACAATAATAATTATATTAATATCCATATTTTTAACAGCTAAAAGATGTTTGATATGATACTTGTATGCTTGTTGCTGACACCCATGTAATTTAGCATTTAATGCTACGATATGGGTAAATAAACATAATATTAACACATGTACTGTATCTGAAAATTTATTGATAATTGTTAGGTTTACAAGTACTAATTAACTCTCAATTGTTTTGCAGCAAGAAATTCCAGCGCCCTGTTCTACCGTTTTCCCAAACCAGACTGACGCTGGTAAGATATTATATAGTTTTGAAAACGACAGTGTTTACATGTATCAGTCATGTTAGGTGACACTTCGTACAATTGTACAAGCTTATGCACATGAGGCATAAAGAGTTTTAAAACAAATTACAACACCAAACTGTGGATGTACATTCTACCAGAAAAATTTTGCGTTTAAAAATGTGGCAGTGTTTAGGAATCTGCAAGAATATTCTTAAGAAATTATGAGGTAGTAATATTTAGAAGACGTTTATTGCTATGTGAATACATCAATTAAACCATTCAAAGGTAATTCTTATTGATATTGATCATTTTTCCTGATAGGCACAACAACTAGATCACCATGAGAAGAAGGTGGGTAAAACTATATATTTAGCTAACAGAGCAGTTCATCGGCTGCAATTCAGGATTTCTTATTTAGAATGCAGTATCAGGTGTTTGTGAATAATACTTTCAAGAGTTAAGCATTAATCTCTGGTAGTTTGTTCATTAATGTGACATAGTGTCCAGTAACACTGTGTTTACGTCAATTTTGTTAAGTGGCTGTTCACAATTACAAACATTTCTTGCAAGTGTACAAACAGTATGCTTTCCTGAGACTCTTTATAGGAAGCTAACATGATGTATGTGCTGATCTTCGTTGCAGGCTAAAGAGATGGAGAATGAGTTGATTGTGTGTTTGAATTTACAGCCAAGGGAGGGAACGGCTCGAGAAATTGGGGTAGGTGTTGATTGGTCATCAGATGGACGGCCTTGATGGTAGATAGTTAAGCTCGAGGACTCTGATTGGCCAGATAAGTTAACCTGCATCAGTAAATTATAGTGCAAAATATTACTACAGGGTGGAAGACACCGGAAGGTTGTCTTGGTGGCCTATTCTCTGTAAGAGACTCGTGAATGCCTTGTTCTTGAAGCAAAACAGATAGAGCACTGCTGTCAAAGAGCAGTAAACAGTAAAACATTTCAGTACGGAGTCACACTGAGTGTAGTATGGATTGTTCATATTAATGACTGTGCTGGAAAATGTGATAACAACAGTGTACAATTTATTGCAGTTTAAAAATAAGTGAAAAGGGAGACAAAAATACATTAATAACTCCACACTGTGTTGTATCCAATGAATAACAGAGAACAACAATCATATTACCGTAATTGAACAATTTGGATATATTTACGTATTCTTAAAAACAAAACAAGGTAAAACTACTAGGAATAACTGAAAAGCTAATCAAGCAAGTAGTTGGAAAAAATATTTATTTTAACTAAATTGTTTTGCATAATGTTGGAGAGAGTTGCTCAGTACATTCATATATGTCTTCGTTAATACGAGTTTTAACGATTCTGGTTTTCTCCTTGTAATTAATGCACACAAAACAATAGTAAACTTACCTGCAATAGGTGGACTTTATTTTATTCTATTCTGTCTCCGAGACCGCGTTGATTGTGTTATGCAACGTTTGAGGAAAGTGTGTCGATGTGCAAGTCTGTTCCAGAATAGAGATTATTATTGTATTGTATTGTATTGTATTGTATTGTATTGCATTGCATTGTATTGTATTGTATTGTATTGTATTGTATTGTATTGTATTATATTGCATTGTATTGTATAATATGGCATGGTATTATGTTATATTGACTTGTATGGTATTATATTGTATTATACTGTTAGTAGTGTATTGTATGATATGGTATGGTAAGGTATTATGTTGTATTGTATCGTATTTTGTTGTATTGTATCGTATTTTGTTGTATTGTATCGTATTTTGTTGTATTGTATCGTATTTTGTTGTATTGTATGGTATTTTATTGCACTATACTGTAATGTATTGTATTGTATTTTGTTGTATTGTATTGCACTGTACTGTACTGTAATGTATTGTACTGTTGTAAACTTAAGTATAAACTTATGGTTATGTCTTTTTTGGTAGGAATGGCAGGAAAAACATGATTACCTGGAGTATGAAGTGAGTAAATACAATGAATTTCATTCATCATGAATATTTTCATCTCATTTATTTCAGCTCTTGTTTTTATCTTTTTCTTTCTTTATGTGTCTTCCATGGTGACACTTTTGCAGTTTTCTGGCGTAATCATTGTTTCTCATTGTTTGTATCTTTGTGCGTGTATTGCTATTGGCATTATAGAAAATATTTCGCTTGACTGTCCGAAGATTGATGCACATGCAATGATAATGCAATGTAATGACACGCATGAGCGAATCACACGTCAATTCTCATTTTTGATTGGTCAATAGACTATTCGTCAAACGCTGCTTTGACAATGCAGTGATAACGAGCTTTGGACAGTCCAGCGAAATCGTCTCTATTGTCAATTCCATGATCATCAAACTAAAATACAGCATATTTGCTGATCGGTATTGTGTGTTGTTCCATCCGCAGTACAAGAGATACCGATCGTATGTGAATGTGTTGAAGGGATCCAAACTGGAAAGCAAGTTACGAGAGAAATCCCAGCGTTGTGGCAGGTCAGGAATTGCAAATGGATCACTGTTGATGCAGCTCAAACGCACCAGCTCACTCGGAAGTCTTGACTTACTGGCAGGGGGGTCAAACATGAGAAATAACAGAGCAAGCTATTTCATGGCTATTTATAGATAATATTGAATATGTCCTACTCCACATTTGTAGCATACATTCAAACAGATTCGAATAGATTTGAAGAGTTTTATCTTTTATTGTTTCTGAAGTGTGAACAAAGTTTGTTTTGTTGGAAAGGCGTTGAAATTGTCGGTAAGCGAATATGTCTTCCTCGCCAGACAATTCAATAAATTGTACAGCTGTGAAGCAATTCCTGCCCGTCCCCACTCCCGCTGGACGTTTATTGTACATATTTAATAATGAAGGGACGTTGCAATGTTGTACATAGGACCATTTTACAGAGAACAAAATGTTGATAAAATTTGCCCTTGCAAAATTTATTTTTATGAAGTAATATAAGTGAGTTGCAGCTAGCTGTTTTTAGAGGTCAGTAAAACTGACCCATTGTTAGTGTTGTTCTAAAATTTAATATATAGATTATCATGTAGTCTAATATATGTTTGATACGGTTTTTTGTTAGTCAGGTCTTGTTCTTACTGAGAACATTTTGGTGTAGGTTAAAATATACCGAGTATCTAACAACAAAGTGATATTAGATATAATTGTATCTAGTGTCACGCTATATTGTGGTGTGACATCAAGTACGTCGTTTCACGTCACAGAAGTTATGCAATTAATCAGTGAATATTTTCACATCATCACGTGGTTTTTAAATCTCCATTCTTCTTGAAAATCACATATTGTCGCATAGTTAACTGCTCTCTTGTTCTCCAAATGTTGGTGATAAATTATTTGACAGTGACAGATGACAAAATAAGACATTACACGCACAAACGTTCTTTCACATTCAGGCACATTATATATAAAATAGAAACGACTAATGCTATCACTGTTTTCATTGCTATGCGATCATTGCGGGTAATGCGTTTCTGCGAAGTTCTGCTAATCGTACCTATAAGCATGTGAAAACCAATTTCCAGTTTACAACTGAAGATTCTGAATGTAAACTTCTGGAAGCTGGTAACATTCTATTCCAAGACTCAAGAGCGTGAATGTAATTAAGTTTTCTCGGAACAGTGTTTAAAATAACTTTCCAGACGTAATTTATCTGGTTTATTACATATATTTTTTTCAGTAATTTATAGCAAAGGTATTGACAGCATCAATTTTGCACTTTGATCCAATAGAACAGTTTAGAACTGCAAGGCTGGAAGTCCCACCGAAGAAATCCGTTAGCATTTAGAATACTTGCGCGTTCTGAGCACAACACAGTGAATAGTTCAGTAGTAAAGGGTTTGCATTCAAACACGGGTACGCTTATAAACAACATCATATAATCCTGTAGTTGACTAAAAAAGTTGGTGTGAAAACGAATTGAGTTATTTTTATTCAGCGGGCGACCTAAAAACCTTTGTTTAGTGAAACTTATGTCACGACATTGATTATAACATTAGCCATCAGATCAAAATCAAACAACTATTGAAGTTCTGCGAAATTTTAGTTGTTTCAAATCTGTATTTCTATTGACTCGAAGTGTCACAAAGTCCAATTAACTTCGTAATATTTTGCATGAAATATCTTCGATTGCGCAAAATTCGATTTTACCATATAGACTCGGAACACTGAAGTCTGTGATTTTACCATATAGACTCGGAACACTGAAGTCTGTGATTTTACCATATAGACTCGGAACACTGAAGTCTGTGATTT
>JANUFV010186967.1:0-12576 GCA_024757865.1 Epizoanthus scotinus | reverse complement strand
ATTGACAGCCATGTAATGCGCGTTTGAACATTTTATGGAACACGCGCAATATAAATGCCATTTATTATTATTATTATAGCAAATACAGCCAATCAGAAGCCTAGAAAGACATTGCATGCTGATAAATCATTATATTCTTGTTAAAAATAGCAATGAGGAATTCATCAGTTAAACATACTGTTTCTTTCAGTTTTTCAAGACCCTGCAAGACTACCCTATTGAGTACAAGCTGCTGTTGACTGGAACACCTTTGCAGAACAGCCTTGAAGAATTGTGGAATCTCTTACATTTTCTGGATACAGAGGAATTCGGGTATTTTATAGAACTGCAATTTACTAAGTTTGTCTATGCTCATATTGGCTTTTCAGATCCTGTCCAAGTTTGTTACTAACGGCTAGTGTGCAACGTTGCACAATGTTGCTCAGACAATAAGGTTTCTATTAAAGTCAGACCATGAGCGTTGAACATGTGTGACTTTCTTTTACCACACAGTCTGGATTGAAAAATAAAAAAGGTTTCTTTCATATGAAATGTTACATGAAATATTTGTCTTCTGCATGCAAGTATATTACAAGAATGTTAAAGTTTAGAACAGGATGCCTAGAACGAATTACAAATGAATCATTATGGTACTGCATTTCTTTGATTATATGCCCTGCTCTTCTGTAATTTAATTTGAAGTAAGCGCCTCCCTTGATAGAACGTCCTCTCAAATCATTGAAGTTGTCATTGAAGCAACAGTGTCAAGTTTCCTTCTCATGTATGTTCATCAAGAAATTGATGTTAGACTTTGTTAATACTAGGAATGGAAATCTTGAGTAAGTCAAAGTTGTAAGCAGCAACACTTTCGGAATTTTGTCGACAATTTTTTATAGAAGATGATTTGATTTATCAGCATTTTATCCAAAACAAGTTTGGTGATTTGTAATCTAGTTCCATTTTTGCCATCATGTACGTTAGCTTAAAAATAATTTGTTATGTTTGCCTTTTAGGCAATTATCATAAAATTGTGTATATTTGATGCCATAATGCTATGTTTTCAGAAAGTAGGTGATACAAATATTAACATTATAGACTAACAATGCAGATGACCTTTACAATTTGAACAAAATTATGAGCAGAATTTGGCCATCCACAGACCGCTACACTGCCACACTTTGTATGATTCTCTCATGTAACTGATGTTTTTTCTTGTCTGCCATCAATAGTGACCAGAACAGTTTCCTGACAGAGTTTGAAGATGTAGCCAAGGAGGATCAGATCAAGAAGTTGCATGAGATTCTTGGTCCACACATGTTGCGACGACTCAAGGCCGATGTTCTCAAGGGGATCCCCTCCAAGACTGAACTCATTGTCAGAGTTGATCTAAGTCCTATGCAGAAGTAAGATAATTGGCTATGATGTATTTTGGCTGATTCTGCCCCAGTTATGAAAATGTAGAAATTAATCAGAAGTGGCATTTGTTCTATTGAGGAGCGTCGCCAGGAATTTTGAAAGGGGTTCGAATTGGCCCAGCTACAAGGTGGTCCAATGAATTCTAATGCTAATGATCAGAAACTTTTGTATGAAATTTGCGACTGAAAAGGCGGCTTGTTCGCACCCAACGAACCCCCTTGGTGACACCTATGCTTTTATGAAATATCATTCACAAACCCTGTGATTAGTGATTGGCCAATTTTACCCTTCAGATAATCTAAGAATCATATGTAATTTCTGAGTATAATTTTCTTTCTTGTATAAGACATGCATTTCTAAATGTTATAAAACGAACAGAAATTGTGTATTTTTCTCACTGCAGGAAGTACTACAAGTACATTCTGACAAAGAACTTTGGAGCTCTCAATGCTAAAGGCTCACAGCAAGTCTCTCTCCTCAATGTTATGATGGAATTGAAGAAATGTTGCAACCACCCATACCTGTTTTCCACTGCAGCTATGGTAGGTTCTCACTTCTGTAATAAAAAAAGAAAAACATGTTTGTTCTCTATCCAGGGAGGTAAGGAGTGAAAATTATATAAGTTAGAGAAATGTTTTAAATTTAAAAACCTGGTAACAATTATAGGTTGGAGAAATGAAGGTAAAGTTTGTCAATAAATGTATGGAATGCTTTCATTTCGCTTGTCCAATTTCACTTGTTCATATGATTTTATTTCATCACAATTCTTGGTGTATGATCATGACCTGTGGACAGATAATCAACCAGTGGAGGTGATAGAACTAACTATTTATTATTAATATTATTTTATTGTTATTTATTAATAATTATTAAGTATTACCGGTACTCATCAATTTCTATTAATCATTATTTTAAAATGGTTCTAACTATATTTCTATATATCCTTTTTGTTCCACAACATGTACTAGCGCCTTAGAAGTCTTCAATAAGGCGCTTTAGAAATCTATTATTATTATTATTATTATTATTATTTATAGGATGCTGCACGTACACCACATGGTAACTATGAAGCCAAGACCCTGACTCAGGCCAGTGGTAAACTTGTGCTGCTCGATAAAATGCTCAAGAAGTTGAAGGAGGAAGGACACAGAGTGCTGATTTTCTCACAGGTGGCCCATCTTATATCTTTTAACAAAAAATACTGCTTTTGAGAAGCATCTTAGCTTTTTTTACCAGTTGGCCATGGAGCTTGATGAAAGTTGTGGGAAACTTGTTTGACAAAAATGAACATATGTTAAAACAAATAATTGTTTGTAATCAATTATTAAAAAAAATTCCATCCACAGTAGTTAGGAATATGTTTGCTAGTTTATTCACGGGAATGCATTTCCAGGCCAGCTCCCAAATAAACGTATATTATTATGGTTATACAGAATACTCCCAATCGAAGATACCCGAAGAAAATACATCAATTGTATACTGTAACATTTAGAAAGGAATTTTAAGACTCCGAACTGTCAAAACTGATATGTTCCAATTTGCGTTTATTCACGTGTTTTGTAGTATAAGATTTAAATGATAACCACTACAAATATGGCTACCTTTCATTCAGAAGAACAAGAGTTTAAATGAAAAACTGACACCATTGGCACAGCCCACACAAAATCAAACAACTTTCGATTAAAATAATGAATTTGTTGGCTTGTTCAAATATGCTCTTATTTCTTACTTTCATCATCAGTTAAAGATATAAATTTGTTTTATCCGTATTATGTCTCAATATTAATTTTTCATAAAACAAATTTATACATATTACTTTTCCATTTTACATAACCTGTTGTAAAGAATTGGCAAGCTAGGAGAACACCACTTTCTTATTGTGTCCAATTTCCACATGTTTGTTTTCTTTTATATATTTAGCCATTATAGTAACAATGACAATAGTGCCTGTTTGTAACTGTAGTTCGTTGGTACTTTACAATAAGGAGCTCAATACACTCCTTTGGTGTTTACTGTTCTAGTATTTATTGGTTGATAAATGCTTTGGCTGCCAGCTGCATGTGTTGGTGAATTAACTTATTTTTACACATTGTGAAATCTGATGTGAAGTCTAATTAATTGATGCTACAGATGACGAGAATGTTGGATCTCCTTGAAGATTTCCTTGAGGGTCATGCGTACAAGTATGAACGAATTGACGGTAGCATCAGTGGAGCACTGAGGCAAGAGAGTATCGACAGGTTTAATGGTAAGTGTGAGATAATTTAATGAAGTGCAGTTACAAGGGACCCGCACAGTGTCCTGAAGATTTCTAAACATAGCCCATCTGCGATTGGCTGAATTTGCGTGGCATGATAAAATCATACACTAGGACGGTCGTTATAAAAAGTGTTCAGATTTATAACCACTCATAATCATTTTAATTAATTGTAAGTTGTGAGCAATGTTAATTTGTGTGGTTATGAACTTGGTATCAATATCTGGAAAGATTTCCCGAGATGCTATGTACCATATTTGAAGAAATGGGATGTCTTCAACATCGTATCGATGTTAGTACAAGATCATAATGTTTTTGTATGGTGTTGTTCCCAGACCTCGCCGTGCCCCTTGGCAATGAATATGTCTACAATCTTAGGATTTATATTTCTGTTAACAACTTAAATTTATTTTATGAATGGACATAATTAAGTGGATGCCTATGTCGAGTCAAAGTGTTTGTCCTCTATGATTTATAATTGTAATTGAGCAATGAGAATATTTTTTGGAAATAAATGAATGTAACAAGTTGGTGCTTCTGTTCAATATCTGTTTTCAATTTAAACACTATAAATATTATTTATTGACATCTTCCTTTTGCAACTATTGTATTTCAGCTCCAAATTCTCCAGCCTTTTGTTTTCTGCTGTCAACCCGAGCTGGAGGCCTTGGAATTAATCTTGCCACGGCAGATACTGTGTTCATATATGATTCAGACTGGAATCCACACAATGACATCCAGGTAATACATCGACTACAAGATATTTTTGAGTGATTTCATTCATTTTCATAATGTATTACTTTGCCAAGATAGTATACCGGTAGTTTGTGTAAAGTTGCATTGATCCAATTACCAAACCACACATTTGTATATTGATAATGTACAGAGAAGATAATAATTGTTAAGAAGCTTTTGGGGCTACAAGGGTTAACATAATGTAAGCAGTGCAAGTGGTTGGACAAGAAAGCCTTTCTCGCTCAGGCTATTGTGTGTGATCTGATCTGCTACGAGTTCAACGGATATTTGTCTTTCCTTTCAGGCATTTAGCAGAGCTCATCGAATAGGCCAGAATAACAAAGTGATGATCTACCGTTTTGTAACTCGAGCTTCAGTTGAAGAGAGGGTCACTCAGGTGGGTACCTGTCTGGAATGATGACAGTATGAGTTTTGTTTTCTATAGTAAGATATGAGTGAGTCAGGTGAGCACCAAAAGTAAGGATTAGGAACTTTAAGCAACAGGACATATTGGAACTAGAAACAATATATATAAACATTAAATTAAATAATCATTAATGTATTGATTATTAATGCTTCTATTATTATTGCGAGGACATGGATGTTGTTCAATAGCTGAAGAAGTTATATTTAAGGTTGTACACGAGAACTCAATGAATGGAGTAGACAATGGATATTATTTTCATTGCAGGTTGCGAAGAAGAAAATGATGTTGACACACTTGGTTGTGCGACCAGGTCTTGGCTCCAACAAGGCAGCCATTATGTCCAAGAGTGAGTTGGATGACATCCTTAAGTTCGGCACACAGGAACTGTTTAAGGACGACAACGCCAAAGATGGAGGTGAGTGCAGGCGTATCTTCTTAATTATATCTATATTCAAATGAAAAAATTAGAATTGGGGAGGGGGGAGGGTGATAAGGAGTGAATAGAGTTAATAGGGTAGGGTGTGCTTTCATTACACGTTAAAGTTTATACTCTTTCCCAATCAAGAGCTTTACTAAAGATAACAGGTTTACTGAAGAGAAGCTTGTGATTGAGAAGAGGCTTACTTCTAAGAAGAGGTTTACTGCACTGTACCAAGAAGAGGTTACTGCAGAAAATTTAGCAGTTGAGAATAAGTTTGTTTCTAGGAAGAGGTTTATTACGAAGAAGAGGCTTACTACATGTACCAGGGAGATATTTATTACTAAAAAGAGGTTTAATATCAAGAAGTTTACTACCAAGAAGATATTTACTACCGAAAGTTAATGATTACTACCAAGAAGGGTTTTACTGCAGCGAAAGGATTTACTGCCAAGAAGAGGTTTACTGCAGAGAAGAGGTTTCCTGTAGAGAAGAGATTTACTATGGAAAGACGTTAACTAGTGAGAAGTAGTTTACTACCAAGAAGTGGTTTATTGCCAAGATGCATACTGTGGAGAAGAGGTATACTACCAAGAAGCGTTTTACTGTAGAGAAGGGATTTACTGTAGAGAAGTGGTTTACTTTAGAGAAGTGGTTCATTGCAGAGAAGTGGTTCATTGCAGACAAGTGGTTCATTGCAGATCAAGAAGTGGTTTGCTACCGATAGTGGTGCACTTCCAAAGAGAGATTTGCTGCAGAGAAGAGGTTTACTGTAAAAAGAGGTTTACTGCCGAATAAAGATTTACTACTAAGAAGAGGTTTACTGCTGATAATTTACGAATGGAGATGTTTACTACTAAGAAGAAGTTCATTGCAGAGAAGAGGTTCGGTAGTGAGGAAGAGAGATTTACTGCAAAGAAGAGGTTTAGGATTTAGTACTAAAAAATGTTTTTGCCATGATTTTGTGTATAGAAAATAGTGGTTCTATACACAAATTAACTTATGCAGACACTGAGACAATGCGAGAAGTGCATATACAGCGGCAATGCCAAAATACTTACAAGTGGAAATAATAGATGTAAGTACTAGATGTGAGTACTATATAGTGCTCTTCAATATCAGCTTAGAATATCATCTATCTACAAGATATCCAGTCTTCGGCTTGGGAAATAGGAAGGAACAGTAAATGTGATTTGGCAGGTTTCTACGTTGTGTATGTAGATGCTATTAGAAGTCCTGGAATGCCTGGAATGTCTGAGATGTTGTTATGTCAGTAGTATAAACCCTGATGTGAGAACTCAATTTATGTTTAATTTTAGAATCTGGTGACTCTGGTCACATTCACTATGATGACAAAGCTATTGATACATTGCTGGACCGAGACAGACAATCCGAAGAGGCACCAGAAGAGGAAGAGGACAATTCAAACCTAATGGCAAATGAGTACTTAGCCTCATTTAAGGTGAGATGCTGTATTTTTACACATGGCATTTGTGAGCTGTGCTGTAGCAAGCATTCAGAATTTGATTGTTTTACACAGATTGTAGAATATTTGCTTGTTATGTATACATTGTATACATTGTAATCGAATTGTAGATAAACAGATAGATAGACAGATTCATTTTTGGCATGTAAGGCGCATTTCAAAACGTACGTTGAATTTGCGTGGTATAAATAACTATTATTATTATTATTATTATTATTATTATTATTATTAGATAAAATTCAACATATTTGACTATTTTAACATACTTTATTGTAAGCACATTGAGATTTTTAAATGCACCTAAAAGAACCTGATTATTATAATATAAATAGGCTATAGCATGCCTCCATGTGGAAGTGATTTGGCTGATTTTGCCAGCTGAAACACTTTCCGTGGTGTATTGTCTGTTAACAGATCATTTCTAGTGATCTTCAGTGTTTACAGACATTGTTATGGCATGCAACAGAAAACTTGGATTGTCAGGACCCATAACCAGAGAATTAGGTTGTTGGGGTAGTATATGGTTCAGATATGCAGAACAAGAACAAGTATGTCTTGTGGTATAAGGCGCGGTGCCCAACAAGAGCAGCTTAAAATTATCTTTCTACTTTATTTAAAAGATTGAACTCTAAAACGTAAATAAAATATATGAATGTGTAATCTTAAACATTGTGGCTGCCTATTTTAATCTGAAGTCTACTGCCTGACTTGTGTCTTTTAATGTCAAGTGTTGCAGTAATTTTGAAAACTGTAATTACTGGCTGTGATCGTTAACGAATTATAATTTTCAAGATTATTGCTACATGTCGTTAAATGTGCCAGTTAATATAAGAACTTGTAAGACTGAACCCTTACTCCCTTCCTTGTCTCGCCTTGTCGCAATGCTGCAGATAATTATGCCAAGTTCAGGGATATTTACACTAGTATTCCACATTGCGTTTGGACAGTTTTCTATGTTACAATGACAATGCTTGAGCTGATAAGAACATATCAGGGCAAAGTAAAGCCGAACAGTAGAGAGTAAAGAAGAATAAAACAGATCAGAGCAGTGCAGAACGGAGCAGAGTTGAACAAAGTAAAGCAGAAAGGAGTAGAATAGAGCAGAACAATACAGAATAAAGTAGAACAGAAGAGTAAAGTAAAACAGAACGGAATGGAACAAAACGGAACAGAACAAAACGGAACGGAATGGAACAGAACAGAGCAGAACAGAACAGAACAGAACAGAGTAAAGCATAAATAAGTAGAGTAAAATAGAATCAAATAGAAAAGTAGAGCAGAACAGAACACAGCAAAGAACTAAACAGTGTAGAGCATAGCATAGCTGGGCATAGTTTGAGTAAATGAAATACCATGGGATGGGCTGTAGTATCAATCATGCGTGTTAGAGGTCAAGAAAGGTCACAGCAGTGGCCTCCTCTCTCCGTCAATATAGATCATTATGGACTGGAGATATCTAAAAACATGCAAGAAAAACAAAGTTGTGAGCTGTAGATGGCCTGTAGACTTAGCATTAGTCTGACAGGTAGTATTCTGGTCACACATTGCAAGCAGTGTAATTACAAAGTTGGGTTCATGTGTATTGATGGCTTGTCAGTCAATTTGTTGTTTGCATTGTAAGAACATTAAGGAGCAGCCAAACACGTAACTAGTAAGGCGAAATGACTACAATAATACAATTTCGAAACTGTTTGTTTTGCTTGCAGACCTGGGCCCGGTTCCTAGAAAGTGGGTTAACCTTAACCCAGGGTTAAAATGTTAACCCAGGATTGAGTTTACGGCCTTACAGACTGATTTGGGCCGTGATGTCGGGTTTATGTAAAGGGTTTCTGGGGAATGTTTCGATAATATTTTTTAAGCACCAGAGTATGTTTCATAGATGAAAAAATCTCATTTGAAATTTGGCCTAAACCTGGGTTAAAGTTAACCAACTTTCTAGGAACCGGGCCCGGATCAACATTTTTCATTATACATGCATCGCTACGACAACTTAATCAGTGTATCTTCGTAATAATAAGAATAGATGGGGCAGTAATTATAATGCATGTGATTCTCAGTGCAGAAAACCGATATATTATAGATCTGATAGAGCAATTTGGTAACAGCATTCTCTTTGTTTTCCTTTGCTTACTTTTCTCCACATTCTGTATCAATCTAGGTTGCAAGCTACATCGTGAAAGAAAAGGAGGAAGATGTGGAAGTTCTCAAGGTTAGTATAGCACCCATAAGATAAAGCAGGACATAATGTTAGGACGCTTTCCTGGCCTGAAAGACTAGTATTAAGTTCGCACGGTATGCTCTTGTCGCATTTTGTAGGCATGTGCTTTGATGGCCTTTACATCATGATCTGTAAAGTGATCAAACTAGTCTATTTCCCAGTTTTTTCTAAATGTATTTAACCCGGGCTTATCTTTATTCTTTTCATATTTTCTTCTAAATTGTACACTAAATTGGTATGACATAGAGCAATTTGCAAAAATAGAAAGGAACCTTAATATTTACCTGGTATATTTGAACGTTGGTCATTTGTCCATGGCATGCCCCATGTGGAAGTGATTCGGCTGGTTTTGACAGTTGTAGCACCTTCCGTGGTGTCAAGTGATCTTCAGTGTTTACAGACATGGTTATGGCATGCAACAGAAAACCTGGATTGTCAGGACCCATAAGCAGAGTATTAGGTTGTTTGGGCAATATGAGGCTCGGACATGCTGGACAAATAACAACTGTGTATTACCTGTTGTATAAGAGGTGGTGTTCAACAAAAGATGGAATCTAGCTGATCGTTTTGTTATATGCAGGCCCTTGAATTATGCATTGTATCAGTATTAGTCTGATTCACAGTTTTGTTCTTTCTGTAATGAAATTGCAAGGGGATTGATTGTCGTCTGTAGTATGTTTATAAGACACTGGAAGTGCACCCCATTCCCAAAGTTTCCATCGAAGCTGAACAGTGAATACAATACTTAGCATTGGCTCCTGCTTCAATCTTTCAGCAATCTGCAGAAACATATGACACTGACTACTGGGAGAAACTGCTGCGCCACCACTATGAGCAACAACAGGAGGATTTAGCACGCACTCTTGGAAAGGGCAAAAGAATACGAAAACAGGTATGCTTCTGATAATGTCATGTTCAAGTACGTTTTATGGGATATTTGTGAATATGTGAATGGACAAGTTTGTGGGTAGCTGCTACAATGATTGTGACAGTTACATGTAGTAAGTGAGCCGTTTGTTGGTGAGAGTCGTAGAGAGTAGGTGAAAGTGATTCATGGAGAGTTGGTGAAGGCGGTTCATTGTGAGTTGGTGAAGGCGATTCATTGTGAGTTGGTGAAAGTGATATTGCAGGTGAGAGTAATTCATAATGAGGGGAGAGTGGGTGAGAGTGAATCATAGAGAGTGATGAGAGTGATTGATATTGAGTGGAGCGTGGGTAAGTATCAACATGTCTATCTGTATTAGTTAGGATTGTCAATAAGTACAAACACAAACGTATAGAAACTGATGTCAAAATAGCAAGATTAATACTGAATGTTTATCAACATTTTAGGTCAGTTATGTTGACGGAGGAGTGGAAGACCACACAGACACAGGTATGGTTTTCTTTGCAGAACGTCAGTGGATTTTGTATCATGATCTCGGTGTTCGAAATTTCCACGTGCAGACAGACAAGCTGTGCACATAGTTCTTTCACTCTTGTTGCACCAGTGGGTATGTAGGTTTCGGTAATATACAAAACCTGATTTGTAGCAGTTTTGTTTTCTTGTGTAAATATTATAAAATGACGGTTCTGAAGGAAATATACTAGACTGGTTGCAAAAAACCTGGCGAGGGCCAAAGGAAGTGAGACTGCATCAGTAGTGCACATAATTATATCATCGTTAGACTCACAACAGAGCAGTCATGTCAGTACCAGCACAAGCGATGGAAACCCTATGGACCTAGAATGAAGCCGTTGGCATGGGAGGATGAAGAAGACCGAATTTAGAACATTAGTCAAAGCTAATTTTGTGTTGTGCATGCACAATTATGCTGGTGCAGGTAAACACTTTTAGCTTACATGCACAGAGTGCACATGGCTTTTATTGAGAATTTCGAACACTGGATCTGATATCATTACGTTTAGTCCATATATTTCATGATCTTCTTTCCACATTCAGAACATAGCTGCATGACTTGTCAGATTACCAAGAACAGTCCTTCTCAGGACTACACTAACCCACACTATTACTCTACTGCAAACACTGACTCACCTGGGTTCAGACCATTAATTTTATTATCTGTACCATATAATCTGCTTTTTGAGTATTATGTATTATCTCTACTATTTTTAAAATATTAATACTATCAGTATTATCGGCATTATTATTTGTTATTGATACTTATTATTATTATTATTTATTATTTCTTATTATTTGTTATTATTATTATTATTAAAATCGTCATCATTATTATTGCCAATTCCCTGTGGGTTTCATATAGCAGCTCTAAAGGCTTACTATCTAACTATTACAATTGATGCTAATGTTGTAGCGTGGAGCCAAGACATGTCTGATTTTGATGCAGACGGTATGAGTGATGAGGAAGAGGATGATGACGAAGACTTTAACCAACGATCAGAAGGTAGGGGATTCAATGTTTTGAAGTGCTTAGCTTCAATCTACCAATGTAAAAAAATCTAAACGTTATCGATTAAAATAGATATGACTCATTGTAACCCACAACTAATATTCCTCGTGGAAAATGTACTTACAGTATCGCCCTGATATATTTAATATTTATAAAAACTTGGCACAGAAAAAATGTTTTAACATGTTTTAAAGCCGATTTTCACATTTACTATGCATAGTTCATCACAAACAATCTTGTATTACAACAAGACAAGTGGTGTACATGGAATGTAAAGAGTTTGCTGGAAGTATTTGTCTTTTTAAATATACCAAATGAATACAGATATTTGGGCTCTAAAAGATAACATGTAACGCTTTAAAACGGTCATTTTGTTTTGTTTTATTTTTGTTTTATTTCGATTAGAGAATTAAAATATGATTAATGAATTGTCAACAGTAACATTTTTCAGTTTGTGGTTGTCGTGGGTTTTTTTTGCAAATATAAAACTCAATTACATGTAAGTTGTTTCAGTTGTACCAAGAGTGACAATCTCTGTATTTAGAAAAGGCTTGTGGTAAGCGATATCCACAGTTCATGCTTAACAAATATTTGAAATTGTTCAGAATGCAAAGGTTTATTGATTTTACAAGACAACTCAGGGTCAGCACATCCCTCAATTGTTACACGTCGATTTTCAGTACCTAAGGTTATTGTTTAGATGATGGGTGGGAAATGGAAGAGTCTGATAAAAATTTAGTGAATGACAATAACGAATCGGAGAATAATGGTTAAAACAACTTGACCAGGGTGAGAATTAAATCCAAATGTTGTCATTCTTTGTAGGTCGGCATAAACGAGGGAGAGGGGAAAGGTCTGAGCCACTTCCGCCACTGTTGGCTAAAGTCAATGGCAACCTTGAGGTGCGTATAAATACGTATCATGCCTTAACTCTAACAATTTTATTAGTGATCTTCGCCAGGTATTAGAATAAATATATAAGAAAGTAAAAGGTATCAAGAGTTACAATGTTGGTGGTAAACAACTCAAGCGATTTCTATCTAATTAATCTTTGTTAGACCACTTACCCAGAAGCGTTGAAAGCAAGTGTGGCTTGTCAACTAAGGTTTTCAAAGAATACGATGTATTCACACTATCTACTTACCCAACAACCTGTCTGTCTGTCTGTCTGTCTGTCTGTCTGTCTGTCTGTCTGTCTATCTATCTATCTATCTATCTATCTATCTATC
>JANUFV010186856.1:0-12579 GCA_024757865.1 Epizoanthus scotinus | reverse complement strand
TCCCCATCATTTCCTACTATTCCCCATCATTTCCTACCATTCCCCATCATTTCCTACCATTCCCCATCATTTCCTACTATTCCCCATCATTTCTTATCATTCCCCATCATTTCCTACTATTCCCCATCATTTCCTACCATTCCCCATCATTTCCTACCATTCCCCATCATTTCTTATCATTCCCCATCATTTCCTACAATTCCCCATCATTTCTTATAATCATTCCCCATCATTTCCTACTATTCCCCATCATTTCCTACTATTCCCCATCATTTCCTACTATTCCCCATCATTTCCTACTATCCCCCATCATTTCCTACTATCCCCCATCATTTCCTACTATTCCCCATCATTTATTATCATTCTCCGTCATTTTTTACCGTTTCTAGTGTCTGGTCCATCATCGTTTTGTCCAGGGTTGCCTGTTGTGAAGGAACTGTCGATACTCTTCAGTTGAGCACGAGTGTTCGTTTTCCTTGATATTGAATTTTGACATTGATGTACAGTAGTGCAATTATTCAGTAATAAAATGTAGTCATTTGTTCACGACGATTGTTTTGTTAATTATTCACCTGTCCCGGTTGTTCAAGGAGAGAATAGCCCTATCCAGTGGATAAATATTTATCCAGTAGATCAAATAGGCTGAATAGTTAACACTTATCCGCTGGATAGCGCTGTGCATTCTTTCACCATCAGGCCCTGGTCAACAATTGGCAAACAAAAACGATTGTACAATTTAGTTCTTCCCTTTATTTTGAGCACTTGTATTTATATGACTTGACATGTTACTGCATCTACCAGTGGATCCTCGAGTTTGAAATACACTGAATTCCCAACAAAGCTCTTTCTCTAGTGAAAGAGGCAGCAGGGCGTTTTATTTCATGTTACAGTAGAGATGTTGAGCTATTTTCAACAGTGAATTATCACCTAGGAAATTACATGTTACGCTTTTGCCTCTTGTCGCGGAGGGTAGCTATAAATGGCCTTGGATGGTCTTCATATTCCTGAGGCCCTCTTATGCTATACAGATCGGCTGGGTTATCCAGAGCCATCTTTCCTTTCATCTGTTTCCTTTGATCTTGCCGACGTTGCCTTCTGGCCAATGAGGAGGCCACTCTCTTACCCATACCTGTCTGAAGTTAAACACAATTTAAAGTAGGTTTGCCAAGTAAGAATAGTACACGAGCATTTTATTTCTACTGATTGTTATGTAATATACATAATACCATAAGAATGAACACGTTTTGAGGCAAGTTGCCCATTTTATAATAAAACTAGATGTAACGCTTGCTGTGATTGGCAGAAATCCGTTCACCATAACTCGATGGAAAACGTGATTGTACTGGCTTCATTTATTTATTTATTTATTAAGGACAGAAAAAGTTTTCTTTATTTTCTATTGAGTTATTTGTCGATTCAGTTTACACAATCCTTTCCAGGACCCATTTGGGACATCAGCTTTGCTTTGTGTCCATCCTGACCGTTGGCCGGGTTTCTCCATTCTACTTCGTATATGACGCTACATAATATCCCGGCCAAGCCCATGGCCAGTTCGCCCATCGAGTAGCCTGTGAACATTCTCTTCTTGCAGGGGACCGGAAATGAGAAACAGTCGAGGGAGAAACGACTTCTTTCCATTTCCTGCAAGCTGAGCCTGTTCGACCGGTTGCCTATCGAGAGATGTTAATTTGGCCCGAAGACGTTTCGCCCCACATAAAACATGTCGCACTTTAAGTTAATAAAGATTATAGGAATTCACTAATAAACATAAACAGACTTAAGTAAAATCACTTGTCATAATAACGAGTTATCGCCCTGTAGAAACCTGAAGTTAAGTCCGGTCGAGCGGGATTAGTACTTGTATGGGTGACCTTCCACTAGTCTTCTCCGCAGGAAACTCTAGATGGCAATTTATCGGCAATTAAAAATAATTATACGAGTGATGGCAAATGAGAACTATATAGGGCAATATAGGGCTAATGCGCACAACGAGCAACCGAAGCCACTAGAACGAAGCCCGAAATCCCCCTGCTCGCTCGGAGCCTTCGGCAGCTTGTTGCCCCCATTAGCTCTATATTGCCCTATATAGTCTCCATTTGACATCTCTCAACATAATTCTTTCTATTTACCGATAAAATTGCTATGTAGAGTTGCCTGCCGAGGGTGCTACTGGGATACCTCCGTGTATTTTCCCCATACTTTTTCTTTGCCTATTTTTTTAGTTAAAAAAATATTCGCGATATTATTTATGCAAAGAAGTGTTCTGAAAACAAAATTAGTAACGTTAAAAATGATGTAAATTGTTAAACATAGCTAGTATCCAGCTGTAAACTCCTATTCACGAAGATTTCCCATTAGTCTTCGTAAATGTATTATAAACCTCAAGGACAAGACAAAGTTGACAAATTATCTATATTCTCGAAGTTCGGGTTTCTCCGTGTTTCAATAATATTTTGCATTTCTCAACTATTTCATTTAGTTACTGACAGCATCCTGTTGAAATTGAATCAAGATGTCTGTAATTTGATTGAAGAAGTTTTCGCTTCCGCGGTCTCCTCGCCATCTCACATCAAATGAAACTACTTATCAAACGAAGTTGTCACCGCGGATTCTCTTTTTTAAAAAGTAATTTCTGTTCACAAATTTCTTGATGTGTAAAACTATATTGGTCTATATTCATAGCCGGCCTCTTGGTGTCAGCTCGGGTAATATATAGTATAAATGTCATTTTAATAGATTTTCTCATTCGGCACCTGGTGAACCTCAAGTGCCTTCGCTTTCGACTTGGGTCTTCGTTTTTGACTAGGATCTTCGTTTTCAGCTAAGTCGGAAAGTTTCTTCGAATTCGTTCTGGATATTATACAGAATCAAACCTTCTTGCATACTCGGCAGCACTTCGCTAACCCTGTGGTTACTGCTTTTGACCTGCTTTCTGTAAATATCGAGAATTCGGTGTCACTGGTCAAAATTTCGAATTTCTTTTCAGTTCATCCAAATAACCTCGATAGTGAGTTATTTTCGAAAATAGTATTCAAATGTTCCCTAGCGCTTTAGTTTTTGAGAAATCGAGGAAAGTTGTAAATGCTTTGCCACATTTGAAATTGCCAAACTGGGTGACCGTGAGGGAACCCGTTGTCGCACTTATTTTTCCCATTCTTTTTTCTCTGTCTGATTTGTTTTTTATAGTTAGAAAATCTCGGTGATATTATTTCCACAAAATAGCATTGTGAAAATATAATTGGGCCGATAAAAAGTGAACGAAGTTGTAATTGCTGTGTAGTGTGAGCAAATATATGTCAAATTCAAAAATTGAAATTTGTCGTGAGTAACAAGGTGACGGAGCAATAGTGAACATAAGTCACCTCACGTTCTCAACTCTCAGCGGGGCAATTTTATCGGGCCGCGTTACATATTTTTACACGACATAATATAAAGGATATGCTCAAATATCATGTTGTTTTAATGGTCAAAATATTCCGATCAGTGGAGTTATTAACCGTGGAAATTGATCCCAAAATTAATCTTGTTTTCCATGTCTCCGACTAGGTAATTTGTAACGGCCGAGAATGTTGCTATATCAGTCGTATTTCTAAATTGTTTACTGTTTTGGAAACAACAAGACAATCTTAATATTTAGACCAAAATGCAATTTCAGAAGTCGACGCGTTTGCCCGTGCGAGCGAATAAATAAAGTGCAATTTTCCTCCAATTTCTCGAGTGGCAAGGCAACAAAATGATCTATTTACAACTTCCTCGATTTCTCAAAAACCAAAGCGCTAGGGAACATTTGAATACTATTTTCGAAAATAACTCATTATAGAGGTTATTTGGATGAACTAAAAAGAAATTCGAAATTTTGACCAGTGACGCCGAATTATCGATATTTACAGAATATTAGCTCTGTCTAAGGTCAAGATGGAACAACTTTTGACCTTGTTCATGAAAATATCAAAAGCAGCCTTGATGAAAATGTTGGGGTTCTCTTTCACTCAGACAAAGGGCTAGTGCTAACAAAAATCAGCTCAATCGTTCATACTCAATTTAGCTTACTCGCCCCCCGTAGAAAGCCAATTTCACTCGGGCAGGATCAAATCAAATGTTTGGGCGTCTATTCTATATGCTTTTACAAATGTTGTGGGTCCTAAGACAAATGTGAGTACATATGAAATGGTGAACATGAAACCAGGAGGACTGATTCATATATAATGTAACTTACTCTGCGACTGAGTCCCTGACCCGCTGCCTCAATGGTTAACAACGTGAGAAGAAAGGCCGTAGCAAGTGACACAGATAATCGCATTGTGTCGCTGTCTTTCTTGAGTCGATGAAACTTCTCCTCTGCTAGCGTGAGAAACCTCTGCATTAATGTTCTATTTTAAATCTGAATGAATACAGCTATATATAAAGCATCAGTATGTTTATTCCAACAGATCAAAGATGTGTAATTTAATCTAATATAAATTAATCTATACTAATACTTCCGTTCCAATTGTGTATTCATTGGCCACGGTTAAAATGGTAAAGGACTTTCTCTTAATTACCTGGAATTATAGGAAATGAAATGTAAATGGTTTACCCGAGTTTGTATTCAAAATTGGGTGCGCATATTATTGCTTTCCGCGTTCGAGTTAACTTTTAGAAAGCTGGCTTTGAATTAGAGAACATGCGAACTGTATTGTACGTCCAGGGCCGAGCAGATATTTACCCTCTCATAATACCCATTGATAGTCTACTAAATATTATTTCTACACAATTCAACACTAAGAAACCTCAAGAGTCAAGGAAGCAAAGGACCAAAGTATTGAAAAGCTATATTTACTTTTTGTCCGCATATAAAAAGTCTATAAAAACGGCTGAACTTGAAAGCTCTCTAAAACTTATATGTCCTTTCATTTTGAGCATTACAAATTATCGAGCCCGCTTTCTTTGGACGCCAAGAAATGTATGCCCACTCAATTTCTGCCTTAGTTCGCGCCGTATTAAATTAATTTTTGAGTGGTTTCACACAAGACGGACATACGCGGCGGGCGCGGTTATATAACTTTGCTCTGTTTAATTTCCTTTCTAAAAATATTGAAGATGATAATGAAAACAATCTGCTGAACAGAACAAAATTGTTGTTAACTTCGTAGATTCAGTTTACACAATAGTTTATTAGTTCTGTTATTTAATTAAACGTACTTGACGGCTAATCCTATATCTACCAAATGCCACATTATTCTGGCAATATTAATTTCTGGCAATACAGTTATCTAAATATACCTTTTACATAGATGGTCAAACAAACCAAATTAGAGTGATTACGTTGGAATAACACCTACTGAGTGACTCTCTTCCAGCTTCCTCTGCGTGTGTTGTACTTACTGTTCCTACTGAATACTCTCCAGTTACCAGGGTACTTAAGTCTTTTATGACTCAGTTACCCATCACGAGTGCGAATGATCTCAAATATGTTTTAAAAATCTATAATCGACTGATTGGATAATTCAAATTTCTCATTTTTTTTCCCTTCAAGACTTCTCCGGCAGTTGGATTCATTATGAACACAGGAAGGGAAAAGAAACTGAGATGTCATTGTGTTTCATTCTATGGAAAGTAATTCGACATCCGAAAATGACTTGTTTCAGAGCCAAACGTTTAGTGTCAGTTTTCCGATTTTCTTTTATCTACACAGCTGCACGAATAATACGGCTAAACCACATGCAGCAATGGATATACTAACGCACATTTCAAGTACAATTTACACCTGTTTTGCTTTGAACGCTCGAAACGTCAACTCAAACCCTCCACCCTCAGGACGAAAAACATAAAACATCCCATTCCAGTTGATCTATCAATAATTTTAGCTTATACCAGGCTAAGGGTGTGCTTGTACAAGAAGTTCCTACTTAATCTGAGTGTTTCTCATAGTCACACTTTGATTGATGGTTTTAAGGCCGTAGATCTTCTCAGTTCGTGACACTTGCTGCTCTGTACGTCTCCAATATTTACAGCAGCTAACAGCATATAGAAGTTTCTTAAACCCCTTTCTGTACCGCGCGTTATATATGCAGTAAATGTAAGGATTTAATGCCTCGTCTAAGAAGCTCAGGTACAGCAAAATGAATGTTTCGTGTCTTTTACTACACGGCCGATGACTGGGCCACACAAACAGAGCTAAAAACACAGAAATATTCATTGCTACCCACGGAACGAGATACAGTACCACGACAGTTAACAGCATATAGGTAACGCGCCGGTACTGTAGCTCCACTCGTCTCCTCTGCTCGGATTCCAGGTTGCCCGGAGTTCTTCGCCTGTGAAGCGAGGCGATTATTGCACAGTACAGACTAGCTAGAATAACGAAAGGTATGATTGTAAACCAAACTTGGAATATAGTGTATTCCACCAGATTTGCCTGGTGTGTGTCAAACGTAGGTTCCCAGCTACGGATACAGTGCGTTGCAACGATTTTCTTCTCAAGACGCCAGGTAAAGCATCGCAAATATCCAGGTGAATGCGATGACGATGAAACATGATTTCTTGCTGCGAAGAGGTTGTATTTTCAGTGGATAAACGACGGCAAAAAACCTCTCAAAAGCAATTAGTACCAGGCTTAGGACGGTGACTATACTGGAGGTATCCGTAACGAAAGCTCGTAATTTGCAAAGTATGGAACCGAAAACTCCCTCTATCTGCCATATCGCTTGTGGTACATAAATCATTTTTATTCGTTCTGTAAGAACGAATATTGGAACAAAAACATCTGAGATGGACATGCTGGCAATGATGTAGTTGATGCTGGTGTGTAGCTCGGGGTTCCTGTAGACAACAGCGGGTACCACAGAATTGCCCACAAGGGAGAGCAATAGCAGGGCTGAATACGCCGCGGTCTTGATCACTTTGGCCGCCACAGAGTCCAGCAGAGGATCGCAGTCTTGAACGGGTGGAGAAGGGAGAGTAGGAGATGTTGTATTTACTGTGGTCATGATGTAGCGTTTCTTTGCGTCTATTATAATAAAAATAACACGGAATACATTTAAGTCATGTATAGTTTTCTAATAAAAAAAATACATAAATGTCGGTGCTTTATACCCGGCGTGATTAATCGATGATAATGGATCATTGGAAAGCTAATCGATGAATCGATTTTAATCGATGAAATTAATTAATTAACATCGATTAATATCGGTAATCGATGATTAATCGATAATCACAGCTAAATCTTCGTTACCATGCATCGATTACCATCGATTTTCAAAAACAATTCCTTGTTTTTTTATGTACGTAAACAGTAGGCCTTTGTAAATTATGCTTTTTTTCTTACTAAAATGCTAATGCTTTAAAATGCTGGAGTTTCTCACTAAAATGCTAATACATATTTCCAAAACTTCACTATAATGCTCAAAAAATGCTCATCCAAAATTTAATTAGCTATCGAAACTGATGCAAAATATATACTGAAAACGGTCGATTGTTACAAGAAATAAGTGCAGTGCAGAAAGGCCAAAAATATTTCTATTGACCTGTCCTTATTTGGATGAAGGCTATTAGCGATGGTTCAACCTCGATCCCAGTAGCCTGGGATCGAGGTTGGCGATGGTTTTCACTTCTCCCCCACGTGGAATATTGTAAATTTCAGCATGTTCAAACTCTTTTAAAATGTTTTGTAATAAATATGCATGTACGATTTATAAATTTTGTTCAGGTGACTAGGGTAGTTTGACGTTCAAGTTCTTCCACACATCTGGCATCCACTTCTGTGATTTTTCCTTTCCTTCTGAAAGTTGCCATTTTCAAATAAGAACTGCCCTACAACTACAGTTTTGGATTATGCAATTATGCAGACAACAAATGAAACGCTTGACTACCCAAGAGACAGACTCCTTGGACGTGAAGGTCAAAAGTTGCTGAGCGTGTTAAGAATGGCGAGTGAAACAGGAGCCGGAGACGGTGTCACGTCCAAATTCTGACAAGATAAATGCTGATCAAGTGATATTTGTTAATTTTCAACAAGTATAAGAGCATTTTAAAAAAATATTGTCTTTTTCTAATTAACAACTTTTTAGGCGAGCGATTAATCGCACGCCTCGGACTCTTCAGGCGTGTGCCAAGGCGTGCGCGTGTTATCGTACGCCTCTCAGTGAGAGGCTTGCTGTGTCTAGTACAATTAAATATTGAATTTGAACGGACTTGATTGTATTTTAAAATTGCTTTTTGGTACTTTTGCTTTGCTGCTCGATGCTAATCATTAATCATCGATGCTAATCGATGATCATCGATGTTCATCGATATTAATCGATGTTAATTAGAAACATCTATTACTAATCGATGAAAAATCACAAATTATCGGTCATCGATTACTCATCGATTACCGATATTAATCGATTAATTACCATCGATTAATATCGATTATTATCGATTATAATCGATTATAGGTTTCATCGATTAATCACGCCGGGTTATATAGCACATCCTACGCGCGTGACGTCTCGATGCACTTTACAGTGTTATATACGGCGCTTATGGCTGTCAGTTACAATGTAGACCGGGATCACTAAATCGAGAGACTAGACCAACGGCTTAACGTCCCTGTCCACCGACGGTGTGGCGAAAGAAGGTCGCACTAATTCAACCATCGGGAAGGCCGGGGATTGAACCAGGGACCTTCTGGTTGGGAGTCAGAGGTCTTACCGACTGCGCCAACTACGCTCACACATACATTAATACATACATCCACAGCAACACGTACAAGTTGTATTCAATCTTATACTAAAATCGTGAATATGTGACTTACATGGATACGCGTCGGCTGCAAATTCATCAGAGAACAACGAACCTGGAGTTGACCTGCGGGTGCAAGTTGGGTTTGTTCTGTAAAGGAAAGAAAAACGAACTAAAAAAACTTGATTTTTCCTTGCATGGGGAGCTCATCAAATAGATATTCTATATATTGTAGAGTAAAAAAGATATTTTTTAGTTGAAGGCGTCTTCTTTCCACGGAGAGCGCAAATGTTTTCGATTGATATAATTACTAGTCCAGAATATTTCAGTATGAGTTCTGTGCTGAACGTATAATTAGGACAAAACGGGGCAAAACAGAAGTAGACAGGAAATTAACTTCAACTTTAAATGTTTGGACAACTGAAGATTTCACAAATAACAAAGAAGTAATTGTGAAATATTTGTCATAATGCGCTTCAATAATAAACTTTTTCTGTTTTAACTTCTTTGTGTTAGTAAAGGAAGGAGTCATGATACTTGGTGAATTTCATTTTATAAATGGCTACATCATTGGGCTAACCTTGTGAGATTTTACTCGATTAGAATTATATTTTCACAAATAATACAACCGTAGGAAGGAATATTATAGTGAACTGATGTAACAATTAGCGTGGATATTGGAGCAATTCCAATTTAACAGGAACGCTTTTTTATACAGAATTATTTGTTTAACGAAAGTGTGATATTTTTTTAACTTTATAGTGTAGTTTATTTTAATTCTTTGTGATGAGGTTTTAACGAAATCGGCTCAACATAATTCCACGAAATAAAACATAGCGTGAAAATGAAACATTACGTGCGTCTTAAAATGTTTATATGGCAACTGTGTTTTCTTATGGTAACTAAAATTTGGGTAAAGTTCTTTGTACGTGCGTTTCTTGTTACTGCTATAATCCGATTGTTGCTTAGTGTTTGTCGGTAAAATGTATTCGCTATAGTTAGAATCGAGCTATGTCCATGCCGCAAAAATTCACATTTTTCAAAGTTTTACAACTTCGGCATAAAATTAAATAACTTACACTTCTTACAAAAGTGAAGATTGCATTTTTTCCGAAATTATGTTCCGCCTCCCGGCAGGGTTATGTTTTGTGGATTAGGTGAAGTAAAGTTAGATATAAAATACTCCAGTTTCTCATATATATGATTTATCCATTGAATCAGTTAACTTCATCATATTCCTAGATACAAAATCTATTGCTTCACAAAGTTTCATAAAGTTGCAGGTGTTTATGAAGTAGATGAAACATATCTGTAATTTCAATCGAGGCAACTCAGAGAAGATTTTTACCTTCTCCTGGTATTTTGACACTTGTAAGCAGAGACCTCGGCCGGCTAGTTTCAAATCTCTGCAAGCCGTATATTCCCGAACAAAGCTTTTCTGGAGCGTTTCCATCAGCTATTTTTCTTTCTTGTCGATTCACAGTATTAATTAATATGGTTGTGCGGGAAAAGTAATCGTCATTTACCGTGCATGAGGAAATGTTGAAAGAGTCAGGTTGATTTACACCAATGTCACATACGAGTTATTGCAAATGAAATAGTTGGGAAGCCTCATCTCGCAAGATGAGAGTATATTTACCTTTCATAAAATATCTACAGGATGTGGTAAAACAAACACGTCATTAAAACTTTCTTTTAGTTTTGAAGGGCAATCGGACGGTATCGCGCATCCGAAATCAAATTCATTTGACTAGAAAATCGAGAATGTGTAGCTAGCTAATGCTAGTACAAGTATACAGCACTTGTTAAGAGTTGTAGAAATGTGTAAAGTAATTTGTATTAGTATAATTGATCAGTAACTGTAATTTTAACTCTCCCTTATAAGACTTTGAAATTTAGTGACTGCCTGGCTGGTTCTATCTGTATACCAGCCGCCGCCGTGATCAGAACGTTTCTGTTATTGACTAACACGGATGTACATTGAATGTTGTATAGTTGAATGAGCATAATGATGATATGTATGTGGACAATCGTGATGTGAAAATGGCAGATGCCTCGGTGATTTGTTGCTATAAACTGGCGGTGGTGTAAAATCTTATACGTATCGCACAAGATATCCTACTACGTACTGTCCACATAACTACAAATCAAAGATTTCATTTAGCGATTCAAGGGACCATGTCACGGCTATTTAAGACATTTTTGCGATGTACGAAATACTCCACAAATCAAAGGAAATCTAAAATAACAAGTTACCGTGGTAGAAGAACATAAGAGAGATTTCGATAAGTCGTAAAGGAACGTGGATGGTTAAAATTGGGGAAGATTAAAACGGATTACAAACTTTTAATTTAATTTCTGTCCTTGCTGGACATTGAATAAGTTAAATCCATTGGCTGTCAAAATTGTGTTTATTACCATTTTATAATTTCTTCTTATCTTGTTGAGCTTACAACTGGGGTTTCGTGACTGTCAAGGCTTTGTTCCTAACATGACTAGAGAGCATGCGCATTACCGTGACATAGTCCCTTTAAATCACTCTCGTGCGTTCCAAATCGGCGAAAACATAAACGAGTTCAATATATAATGAACGAGGAATACACTTTAAAAATTGCAAAATATTATATAACGAATAGGTAAAAAGTCAGCCATTGATTTGAAACCAAAACACAAATATTGACTAAAATCAGCTTTTTTTAAATGACAAGGAGGTCTCTCGATAACGAAAGTATATTCAAAGCTTATGCTCTTCCTATCGAGTCTCTTAACCCTATCTGGGCTTTAGTTTGCCATTCCTAAAGGGTAAATTATATGGACTTGAATCATTCGGACTTTTCTCAGACTATATTAGTGGACAATTTGATGTGTCAATGATGGCTATAAATGCAGATTCGCTGCTATGGCTTATGATTGAGACGTTTTAGAAAAACCTTTTTTTTTCCAGGCTGGGCTTTTTTGGTCTCAAATAAGTTTTTTTTTTGGGGGGGAGGGGGGCGAAAGTCCCCCTGTAACTTTTTTATTATTGAACCAATTATAACGAAACTTCGCAGAAAATTAATTGGACTATGATCTACAAATCAGTGCTTTTAATTAAACATCTATTGTTGATGGCGTCTTCATGACGTCATTTGATAGCATTTTATATTTGTTCGTAAGGCGGTTAATTACATAGAACGTGATATCAAAACTGACATTATATCGAGTTAATGCTATATTGATATATAATTCTAACTACAAAACCTTGGTATCGGTCATGACGCGATAATGACGTCATTTCTTTGAATTTTTATTTTATTTTTAATTTCAGGTTATTTCTTTTGAACGGTAAAGTTGTTGCACTCTTTTTCTTATGTTCAAGAAATCCAAGCATCATTTACACTGGCATATCTTTAATATAATGCAGTTACTTAAGATAAATTCATCTGACATCATAGTGACGTCATCCTATTGAGGCCGCCATATTGAACAATCCCACAATGCATCATGCTATTCAAAAATCAATGCGTGTTTTTCTATTTGTTATATTGGACCATTAAATGTCAACAGTAACAACATAATATAGATAAACACATCCATTTAAACAAACTATAGTATTTCACAATCACTCTTGGTCATTTTTCTATAGCAACAAAACAAACGCAAAAAGTATTTTGTTTTTCATAATGGACCCATTCTGACACTGTAATGGAACAAATCTAAAACACCCATAATGCCTTGCAGTCAAAAAAATAAAATTAAATATATGCAATAAACTAAAAATAAGTATGACTAATAACCTCAACCATCGTCTCAAAGTGTCATTGCATATACTTGTTCATTTCCGACTCTTAAATATGGCTAAAACCACTCACAATAAAAGTGAGAAAAGTTATGTTT
>JANUFV010186745.1:0-12580 GCA_024757865.1 Epizoanthus scotinus | reverse complement strand
AACACTTGTAAAGCGCTATTGGACATTATTGGAAATAGCGCTATATAAATACTTATTATTATTATTATTATTATTATGTTGCACTAAACACAATGTCAACATATATATAAACTTTGAACTTCAGATCACTTTCTCTCTGATACATGTTAATTCAGTTGTGGTGCTTTCCTCAACTTTCCAATCACATATATTATATTTATACCAATATAATAAAAAGGTAAGGTTGATCTGGTGGCATAAATAATTTATTTTCAGCCATTTTTTTAAAGGCCAGTTTATTATCAGTATTCAGTGAGGGATGGAGGGTTTGTTTGCAAGTCTGTGTTTGCGATTTCGGTTTTATTCTCAGTGCCATTAAACAAATTTACCACACTATAATAGTTGGGCACAAACTGTGAGGTCACAGATGATACTTTCTAGTCTTCTACAACTCGTTACAGGCAAATGGAAATGTGAAATGCAGTGGTAAATGAAAGGAAACCTACAAGTATTCTGTTGTTTCTTATGAATTGTAGTTTTGTATGTTTCTGTTTGCTCAAACCTATTTTAGACTTTGGGAATCATAAAATATTTACTTTATAATTCAAAAAGAAATATATGCTTTGGAGAAAATCATTGCATGCACTGATGTTAAACTGGGAAATGTTTTAAGTGGCCTATAATAGCTAAATAATTTATTTTATATTATATTTTTCAAAAGTAAATTGTGATTTCAATAATAAAACACTCTGATTCAACAATTGAGTCAAATTTAATAGCTTATATTTTGACAATAGCTGGTATTGTGAGCTCAGTTGGAAATAACAGATGCGTGGTTGGGGAGTTTCTAATCATAAGTTGTGTATTAAAAAGAATCAGCCTGGAGTAAAATTAATAAACAGATATGTGGATGATAACAAACGTCTGTCATCAGAGGATGAAGGAAATGCTGAACAAAAAATTGTAGGGCAGTAAATTTGCCAAGAAAAGTACTAGGGCTGGTATGGGAGTATATTTATTAAAATATATATATATTATTATATAACAACCTGGATATCACCCCTCCCTCCCCTACAAAGCTATTACTGCTAGTACATGCAATAGCCAGAATGAAAGCAAATATATCACAACTCCCTTCGCCCGTACCCACCCACAATACAATTATTTTCTCATATTAAATTACTAAATTAGCATTTTCTGAAGTTTGATGTGAGAGAACTGTCTTGTGTTCTCCTACTAGATTGGACATAAAAGCAGATTAGGGAATATTGACTGAGACAAACTGCCTCATTTCTGTAGACCTTTATACAGTATTGCGCTGGTGCATGTGGCATCTGTTGAAAGTACAGACTGCAATTATAATTTAATACTGCGCTTTTAATGAGATGTACTTCAGCTCTTATGAAAAATGACAGTTATTGTTGTTTGCATTCACGAGGGATTATTTAGATTTTCAAATACATTTTTTCATTAAAAGAAGCTGTATATTTTACCCCCATTTCAAGAACAATTTCCAAATTATGGAATAATCTATTTAAAAATGAGAAATCAAAAACATTTTTACAATTTCTAATAAGTTATGTTTTTATTCATTCTTCCATATCCAAAATTATGGCGCAAATTGCCTCATGGCGCGCAAACACAATGAATTCAGCTCGATCATTCAGTCTGCTAACAAGCCCCCAGCATGAGAAACAATATTGAAATCAAATTCTCACAAATTATGCTCTTATCGTGTTTCAAACTGCCATGGATAACTGACATATGCTCAAGGGATTCTATATCCAAGCCAAATGGCAATACATTACGGGGTCATTAATATTCGCAAGGTTTTGTTTTGACAATTCAACATCTCACATACCCCATCAACATTTTATCACTTATGAACTAAACGTTTTATCCAACAGTCTTGTTTTGAGAGAAATCTGATTGATTTAATATTTGTGAATAATATAGATTGCATGTGGTATACACTATATGCGCTTTACAAATGTTGTAATATCGCCATATCAGCCATGGACTGGGGGAGTAAATTCAATTAGAATCAAACAAGATCTGTTGAGACGCGGGAGACCGCTCCGCTGTTGGTACATGTAACATTACACAACTTGCGAAGCACGTAATCGTTTCTCATTTAGAACTTTTTCAAGGAACTGGTCAACAGGAAAAGCTGAGCCCTTCGCGCCGTTACAGACATCCCTTCCTCTGCAAATATGCGAGAATATTGAGTGATCAACTTTGTGCCGCCAACCTCTTAGAAGGCATGCACAAGGCAAGAATTCCAAAGCTGTTACATATCCGGTCGAAGACTGAAGCTTTTTAAAAACTGCCCAAATTTGAAAACCGCAAGCCGCAATGTGTGCGCCACCATATCTTCTTGTCATTTTGGTCTCGGCATTCAACGAGATAACCAGAATAACAAGGCTACTTCAGTCAATAAAGCTGAAACCGTGCCCGAGAACCCATTACGCTGCTGAGCTGAATAACCCAAAGAAATAGACATACAATGTAGCAATCTTGCTTAAAAACTATCAAAATCATTTTATTAGGTACAAAATGTTCTTGTGCACGCAGTACATGTCTTGGTATAGTGAGTACTTACTACAAGAGCGTTCCTAAGCTTTGTATTATTTTTAAATTATTCAGGAGTTTTGAGGTTTACAGTGCCGACTTCAATCGGCATAGAAATAAAATGCAACAGCTCGAGACCGATGAAATATAAATCGACTCGCTCTCTACCTCGTGTAAGTTGCTGTTTTGATAAGATAAAATAGATGACTGAAACCGAATCCAAAGTTATCTAAACTTTCATATTGCTCTTTAAAATGACAAACTATCTCTTCTGTTGAATGGCAGGTTTCAAAATCCGTGTTCTCAGCCATAATAGCATTTTCGAAATCCTTTATCAAGAAGAGACGACAACCTTCGGACACAGTGACAACTTGATTTACATGAAAAACGTTATTTTGTTCTTTCTCACAAGTTTTGTGATACTGCTTTATATTACAAGTGTGGTTATATAAAATCTACCCAAATCTTTTTAAACTCTTCGTGTTCAGACTTTATGAGTTAAGTCTTCGCAAGTATCCCCCGTGCAAACCCCGTCTTACATCGGTTCCTATATTTCCCAGCGATTTTCCCAGTTCAAGACAGAAAATTATGGAAACTGGTTGGGAAATTTCAATTCTTAAGCGGCAATACGTTCTAGGAATACACCAAATCCATAATACGAAAATAAATTTGCGGTAATATAAGAAAAAAGTTACAAACCTTAAGATCCAGATGGCAGATCTCTTACGATACCAAAGTTGCAAAGTTGTGTTGTAATCTGGTCATAAACAATAAAAAATAAGTTACCGTTATCCAATCTTGGTTCAGTGTTTAACCAAAAAGAAGTCGCTTTAGGCTTATCTCAATGGTGTAATATCATTGCGAGAAACATCGGCTGTACAAGAGACGAGAGTAGTTCAGTTCCAGATAGCTACATTATTGTATCGAGTGTCAGTTTTGAAGTTTAGCATGCCGCTACCATTCGAAATCACAAATGTGGCGAGTTCACACAAATGCCTCTTTGCCTTCACCCCGTAGTTTGTACGTATCATTATAACCTCCGTCCGTTAACGCATAGCTGCCTTCATCTCGCTTTCTCAATCGATACACCAGGAAAGCGATGAGAATGATAGCACAAACTGCTCCAACTACAATCGCAGCGCCAACTTCCACGGTGAGCACATTGCCCTCTGAATTCGATGTCTCATTGGGTTCGGGGTCCTCGACTTTCTTTTTATCTCCAGTGCCTCCGTATGCAACCATGTTTGGGCCATCCTCATCCACTGTGTTATCAGGTTCGGTAGTTGGTTTCTCTGTGCCTTCGGTCTTGACAGGAACAGCGGCCTTAGACTTAGTTTTAACCTCTGGTACACGGTTGTCCATTGTGGTCGGTTTTTGTGTTTTTATCGTCGTCTTCTTTCGCGGTGTCGACACACTTGGAGAAACAACTTTCACATCGACCACTGGAGCATCGGTACCGCTACCTTCACCACCACTGCCGCTCTGGTCTGACACTACGGCTGAACCAGAACCGTCGTCATCTTCTCCTTTCTGAACAGCAGTGGTCGGCTTCGGAGGAGACGCAGTACTCGTCTTATCAATGTAGATTTCATCAGATTTGCTTTGAGCATAGCCGCTCAAGAACACGGCTAAGATGAGCACAAGCAATCGCATCCCGAAATATTTGTTCCCAAAAACACGACCACTTAAAATTAACTCTTTCTCGTCCTGTTTACGTTCAGAATTCTAGCGCAAATCTCGCACACTTCTTTCCTTCGCGATCTGAAGTTCTTTTCTGGAACGCAACCAAGCAGGCATTGTGCATTAAGAAGTGTCAATCATCTGACGTCATAGTTACTCCCGTGTGGAGCTATTCATAGCAACCAATCAAACTTCACAACGGAAATTCTTAAAGATATTTCGGCCGACCTCCTGACTTTCAACGAAACAATTCCCAATTCAATATTCACGCGCTGTGTTGTTTGTCGACCGCACAGGATCAATACAGGATGTTTGATAACAATACAGTTCAATGTTTATTGCGCTATTGAATGAAATCATGCAAGCCTTGCGGCCCATTAGAATTCAACTTCGGAGTTCATTTCGGACACGCCTGTAGTTTCGGGAAAGTACGACAGTTTCCGAATAATCCCTCCTTAATGACGTCAGAAATCGAAGTTGATTGCACCTTCTTAACCGATCGAATACGAAACATTTTTCTTTGAAAGTGGTTTCGATACCAAGTGAACCTGACTGTCTGGTAAATCACGAAAAGGTCCTGTAACCTGCTAAAAATAACCGATTATTTAACTGTGGCGTTGATCGCGATATTTTACCCCAATTACCGAGAAGAGTTGGGGAAGAGCTAGTCCGGAGGGTAGCATTTGAGGGCCTGCTTAGCTTCAAACTTCTTTAAAATGTCTTACTGTTTCTGTGTCCATTGGGAAATTTAAAACATTCCACTTTAAATGTTCTGGCTCGAAGGCGCGTCGGCAAGCTATAAAGCTGATCACGTCCTTGGGATTGCCTCGCCGCTCAGAGGGGATTTGATTTATCTTAAGAAATACTTAACATAAACGTATAAAGAAATGTGTAAGAAGATTACCGAAACATTTCGTCGTCGCTTGGGGAAATGTATAAATAAATCATAATTGTGGACTTAATGAGATTGTATTAGCCAAGAACTTCCTGACTGACTTGCGTATTTTGTTTTGGTTTTTGCCATAAAAGCTTGGCAGTTATATTAAAATATCAATACTGATTTCCCCGCACATTCGGTCTTCCTGTGCTGTTGTCACAGGGCAAATTAGGGCCAATTAGGCTGTTGTTGGATTTTCTTAATAATTTTGTTGTTTTGGAAATAAGCTGAAATATCTTGTTGAGTACGTACATTCGCTTCGTGGCAATATTTGTTCTACAAACATCTCGAATTTTCTTATTTTACTAGTACGGCTGGTCTTCTCACAATTTACAATTAGTTTCTAACAAATGAAAAATAAAGTATTTCGGTAAACGTTGACATGGGTGAAAATGATAAGTTTTAAAGAAATAATTTTGCTTATGAACTGAGTTATTATTATGCGGCAAAAACGGGTCCGTAGTTTGTCATTTTGAGCATTCAAAATATCATGTGAAACAAAGTGTGAATTACATGGTAGATAGCTCAACAGCGCCGTTATAGTAATTATTTTATAAGTTATAGATGTAAATTACACGGTGGACTAGTTTTGAAAAAAACTAGGGATTATACGTCGGCGAGTAGGTCAAATCAAGATTGATTTAATCAACTGTAGGTGTTGATGTTATGCTGTTCTCTGTGAGGGTGGTAGGTTTGAGCTGACGTTTCGAGCGTTAGCCCCTACAGTCAATCGTAAATGACACGGTCGAGCTCACAACGGGCTAATAATAGACAAGTTAAACCTGCTTTCTAATTAAGATGCCGAATTGTATTAGTAGTTACTTTCAAACAAGTACTGTTTTCTTTCCTAGCACTGTTCAAATTTGGGGGAAAAATTCCGCAAGATCTAATCGGATTTCATCTTTGTTGTTGTTTGGTCGCAATAGGTTTTAAATTGGGTAATGTTTTTGATGCTGGAGAATAACAAGTGTTTTTTTTAAAACACGCTTCTCTCTTTCACAGTCACACACGCGCGCATACACACACGCACACACGCGCGCGCGCGCAACGTTGACGGCCAGCTAGTGTCAATAAGTACTGGTCCAAGCTAGCATTCATATCGATTTGTATAGATGTACGTGTACTATTATAAACTGGCTCACTTGATGCTTCTGAAAAGCTGCCACATCTCTGTACGTAGTTTGTGCCCGGTGCAAAGTCTGATCATTTTACTGTAACTCAATTGACTTTCTCCATCACTCATACGATGTGTCTCGAAAATGGTTGAAAATGACTTGACAATGGACCAGTACCGTTCTTATGTCAATTTCAATCTGACATTGAAATTGATGTCAAAGGCAATTTTTCTTGGTTTACCATAGCTTGTTATTTTTGCAAAATAACAATTTTCACCCCTTTCAAATAGTAACCAAAACAAATTCTAAACTTAATGTTCAAATGACAGAATTCCTCAAGACATTATCTAGTACAATAACTGGGATAATAACCTGAACAGACATGATACTTCAGTTACTAACAGCCATACCAAACTAGATCTTTACTCCTTTAGTGGAGAGTAAACAGGATCTTTGGTTAGGAAAAATACTCGAACATAATCAATAATTATAAAGTGCGAAGTACAGTTACGAAAATAAGATTATCAACACCTCGGTTACCCATTGTACATGGACGATATAAAAACATCGAACGAGAGGAGCTGCGAATCTGTCCAACACCTCGGTTACCCATTGTACATGGACGATATAAAAACATCGAACGAGAGGACCTGCGAATCTGTCCAACACCTCGGTTACCCATTATACATGGACGATATAAAAACATCGAACGAGAGGACCTGCGAATCTGTCCAACACCTCGGTTACCCATTGTACATGGACGATATAAAAACATCGAACGAGAGGACCTGCGAATCTGTCCAACACCTCGGTTACCCATTGTACATGGACGATATAAAAACATCGAACGAGAGGACCTGCGAATCTGTCCAACACCTCGGTTACCCATTGTACATGGACGATATAAAAACATCGAACGAGAGGACCTGGCGAATCTGTCCAATTTGCGACTAAAACGTAATTAGCAATGGAATCCGTTATTTGATGCTCTGTTCAAATAAAACGATGGTAGATACGAGAGAACGCTTTTTAGGGTGATATACAAATAAGTATTTATATGAATTAATTATTTATTATTTATTTATTTCAAGGTACGAGCTTTACAAACCTTGGTTATTATATTTAAGCTTGTTTTCCATATCGACGTACTTCACGTCGCAAACAAGCGGAAACAGTTTGTGATGTGCTGTTTGCTACAGAACGCAAACTGTTTGTGATGGCATTTCCATTTGCTGTTCAGTTTAGGTGACTACGTCCCTAACAGTCGCAAATTAGACGTATAGATAGAGCTGGTTCAACTGGTTTTATCTTTATGTCTTGTTTGCGACCGTCGGTGACACATCGGAAACAACCCGTGAAATGTATTAACCCGTTGGACCCCAAACACCCGCAAACTGTTGACGACGTGTTACGTATATATATATGGAAAACAACCAAGAAGTATGAAAGATAAATCAATTATAACACAAAGTTGTAAATATATTCCGAAACTACTACATATGTACGAAATTGAAACTTGTAATTCATAAATCGTAGCTTACTCTATCCTATCTATATCTTGTTTGTTCTTGTTTACATGTACATATTTGGTTTTGTACACGTACCGATGTCTTATTCAAGTTCAAGGTCGAATAAATGTTGTTGTTGTTATGTAATCAATCAATTATCTATTTATTTATTTATTTATTTATTTGAATGTGTTACAACTATAGCAGTAAGGAACTCGTTAAATCGCGCACGATAGAAATTACACGTAAGCAGGGAAGAGCTCAGTACTCCATGGAACAGAGGAAGAACACTTCGCCAGTGGGGCTGGACACTGCAGGAAAACGCACTCTTTGCCCTAATACCCCGAATGTTTTCACAGCTGTCATTTTCTTGATGAACAAAGATTTTTTTTAATTAAATTTCTTGCACAGCCTTACATTTTCGGCCCACAGTAAGGAAATGTCAATAATAGGGTGCGGCTACAGGAAAGATTTATGAGCCACATCCCACTTCTCTATATACACAATAATTAGTATAGCAAGCTGAGCAGGTGTTTAGGCTGGAACTGTTCAACGAGTGTCCACTGATTAGAGAGCGTTATATCATGATCATATGTATACACAGACACCCACCACTAAACTAGGTGACAAACGCGCGCTCACACACACACACACACCTCTTGGCATTTCAAGCAATTTGATTGGTTCGATATATCGGGATATTTGAGCATCAACACATCTCATGCAAAACTGTCAGTGTTTCCGAGATTGGAAGGTTTTAAGTAGTTTATTTTCCTGGAACACTGTGAGACCATCCTCCGTTGTTTTTATGTATAATTTGGAAGTGTACTGCCTGGAATTTCAAATGTTCAAACTCGGAAACACTGTCAGTTTTGCATGAGAATCCACTTCCTAGGAATATCAATATCCCGAGATAGCGAACCAATCAAATTGCTTGAAATGCCAAGGTCACCGAGTTAGTAATATACTAAACATACATACAGGCATACACATATACATACACATACACACACGCATACACATACACATATACATACACATACACACAAATACAAATGCGATACGCACACGCGCGCGCTATCACATTCCCCTATTATAGCACAATCTATTTCTCGAGCTTGGAAATAATCACAAATCCTGTGAAACAGAATCTGACATGTGACACGCTGTGTACGTGGGAGCGGAAACCAACAACACTCAACAGTGCCGGGATTTGTTACTTTGTACCGACCATAAGGCGATATAATTAGGACGATATGATTAGGACATTACTCTATCGTGGCAGTGCGAAGCCGCCAGCTGGCCAATTAGGTAACTTTCAGAAATGAAAATATTTAAAAATGATACACATCAAAACTAATGCCAAATAAAACTAACTGTGAAGCTATTTTAAACTGGATTTAGCAGTAAAACCGTGACCTTCTAATCTATTTCCGTTTGCGATTATGCAGTGGTTGTTCGCGAGTCGAGGATAAGGATGTTTGAAATTTCTTACTTTCGGCCTTTCTGTGATTGATAACCTATTGAGTATTGTCCCAATGTAGAAAGGGTTTGCTCGTGCGAAAAGTTTGGTTGATGAATGAATTTATGACACATGGCACGTCAGGTTCCAAGTAGAAGGTTCCAAGGATGGGATGAATGGTATGACCAAGTTAAGCACCAATTTTGATTTAAAGCACACACTACAAAGCCCGTGTCCTTACTTTTGAACCAGCTGGTGAAATCAAGACCATTTTGCATCTCGGTGTTTTATGTTACTCATTTCATAGACTAAAGATTTGAACATTTTCTCACAATTTGAAAAATGCAGAGCTGCAAATCCGGCCGGAAGGAGAACTATTTTCAAATGATAGTCAATCAGAACTAATCCTCCAAGTACAGTGGTTACTTATTGCTTGAGTACTGGACAAAGGGTTTGCATATTTAGGTAGCATCTTGTTGTGCTGACACCGAACTCAAATTAATCTTTATTATTCACAAATCCCATAATTCAGTATCTAATATTGAAACTATAAAGAACATTACTTATTCAATGAATACCTTTAGACTTGCATGTAATGCTTTCCAGTGTCCTGATGATTTGTAAATCGCATGCCAGTCTGGTTACATTTATTATTGTATTTGAATGTACTAGCATCTAGTGATCTCCTGGTACGGAGTAGTGGCAGTGTTGTCATCAGATTGTTATCAATATGAATGGAATGTCTATTTTAAAATTAGGATTAAATGACTTTTACAAATATCTTAAAAGGCACAAACCATTAATCGATGTGATAAAAGAAAATTAATTTATATTAACATAAGTCATAGCAGAAAAAAAAATACCGTTCAAACAACAATACACTTATACAATACACTTATACAATACACTTGTACAATACACTTGTACAATACACTTATACAATACACTTATATAAACAATACACTTATACAATACACTTATGTAAACAATACACTTATACAATACACTTATATAAACAATACACTTATACAATACACTTATACAATACACTTATATAAACAATACACTTATACAATACACTTATATAAACAACACTTATACAATACACTTGTACAATACACTTGTACAATACACTCTGTTTTGTATAATAACGTCTTAGGGAAGCCTCGCAAATCGACTTTCCCCGGAGAAACGCCAGACCGACTATTTTGAAGAGTACTGAAGTCTTTAGCGTTACTTTTAAAAGTAGCCTGTGTAGCTGGTGGTCTCGTTAAGCCGGGGGAGGACAAGCCGGGAGTTTGCTCGGTTTTACTTGATCGGGCGCCATATTGGATGCGCGCTAAAAAAAAATTCGTCCAATGTAATCTTTAACTTCTACCCGAGGACGAATAATTCCCTTAGCGCTGCAACTTTTCAATCGATCGTGAACTAAGCCACGCGAAGGTGATATATATATAGCCAACAGAACTTAATATTCTAGCTGGACTAAGGCAGGAAACCACAACATTACTTAGGTGCATTTCAAGATAGACGAACAGTCAATCAAATTCAAATGGATTTGTGTGCCTCGGTATTCCCGGCATGTATGTGTGTCGTCGGTAGTATGCGAATCGGTATCAGTGCTGGTGTGCGGTTTACAAGTTGTATGTGTTGTTGCCGTGTGTCGCCTCGTGTACGGGGATCAGCTAGAATCTAACTAGAATGCAAAAGTTGTAAACCAGAATCTATAGCTTGGCAATTTTCGATTTTGGAAACCGGAAACAGTGCAATGGAATCCGGATTCGGACCCAAAGAATGATCCACACTGAGAAATCCAAAGGATTGGATCATGGAATCCGATCCGAACTCCATATCATCTATGGATTATGTTACATGGGGTGATGTGTGTGTGGGGGGGGCGGGGGAGCGGCGGTGGGTGTTTGGGTGGGTGGGGGTGTGTGCGTCCCAAACGAAACACCTAAAATCCATACCCTGTTCTAGACTAAAAGGTTTGAAACCCATACCCTGAATAGCGACACATATACATATACCCGTATAGTCAATATATGGGAATACTTCTCCTCCCCCCCCCCCCTCCTCCCCCACCAACAGTTCCTGAGGATGTTGAGTGGGGGGGGGGGGGCGATAGAGGGTCTCCTTCCTGATCAGTTATGCGTGCGCACGTGCTTGTTCACGGTTTCCTCTTGTAGAGTAAAGTGGTCAGCGGCTGTGGCCAAGAGCACCAGCCTGACTAGAGTCGCTATAGCTAATACATAGCCTGCGTGCAAACGGCCTCAGGAATTTGCGTGAAACCCTGATTTAGTCCAGGGTTTAGTTCGTTTGAATTGCAGGCTAGCCAATACTCGGCGCACGAGCCTCAAACACGACCGCAAACAGTATACTTATTTTGTTTTACAAGAACCAGTACAAATTTGTTCAGGCTCAGTGTTCTTATTTTTTGACAATTTCAAGCTTAAAATGTTCCTATTTGTTCTTATTGGCTGTGTTTTCACTACGCATTTTAGGTGGCCTGACATTCCTTTAGGTTCTTGTTTACACTGTTTCAAGATTGTAAGAAATTTTAGGAACACTACATTATTCACTTACTGATTGTATATTGTGTCTCGTGGGCTTTTCTCTTGTTCTTATATTTTAAAACTCTTCGAATGAAGTTTTATTTCAGTCTCAGATTTCAGCCTGAATGTTCTTATTTTAAAGTTTGTTCGTATACTAAAAAAAGTGTAGCAATTATACAGTGCCCAGAATCTTCAACAGACCAAGAACATGGATAAGAAATACACTAGTTTAAACTCGGCTAGTAGAAACTTTCAAGAATGTGTTTATCAATTTAAAAGATCTAAGTTCTTCAAAATAACTTAAGGCTCAGAAGGTTCGCTTTGCTGAAGCGAAATATAAACGATCTGCTTTGGATATTTAATATTTGATCAATCAGCTTGTGCCTTTTATCCCATACCAATCAATCTCGACCGCATACATGTAAGGAATGTTCGTAACCACGTGAAGTCATTCAGGTTTTGTGTTTTGTCAGGTCCTCGGCCACTCGGAAACAGCGGCAGAAGAAAATATTATTATGTATTTATACCGCTCAAATTCAACCTACGCTTTCAAATGCGCCTTAAATTAATAGAAAGTAAAAATAAGGTCTGTCTATCTAGCTATCAACAATCTAATTACAGTATTTATAATAGACAAACATGAAAGTGAAGTTAGCACTGTCAAACTATGAAGAAGTATAATTTATTCTTCACTAGGCCATAAATTACTAGGATTTACGCGCGGAATAAAAGTGATATTTTCACATGTGATCAAATATCATATTCTGTCACAT